>BQNB010010603.1:0-83597 GCA_026074375.1 Tanacetum coccineum
CGTTTTCAAAAACCTAGACTATGACCATGTTTTTCAAAATTTAGAGTCTCTCCTTGTTTTATCCGATATCCGCGCACTTGCTCCCAGATAACTTATATGCTCTCTTTTGCATCTCTAATACTATTACATGGATAATGAGTATTTAATACTAGACTATGATTTCGTTCTCTTACGTCTATCATATGAAGTCTTACTATTTACCTTATATCGGCCTGTTATATAAATTTCTCAAGGAACTCATAAACAACAAACACAAAATCGAACAAATCTCTGCCGCTTTCTTAAGCGATGAAAGTTCAGCAATGATCCAAAATAAAGTTCCAGCCAAACTTGGAGATCCCGGAAGTTTTCTTATTTCATGTAATTTTAACAAAACCTTCTCCTGTAATGCTTTAGCCAATCTTGGTGCTAGAATTAACCTTATGCCATATTCATTATATGCCAAATTATCTTTTGAAACTTTAAAACCTACCAAAATGAGCGTAAGATTAGCCGACAAATCATTCCAATACCCTGTTGGAATAGCTGAAAATATGCTCATTGAAGTTGGTAAATTCACATTTCCTGCTGATTTCGTTATTCTTGAAATGGAAGAAGATAGTAAAGTTCCTCTCATTTTGGGACGACCATTTCTTCACATTGCTGATGCAGTAATTCGAGTTAAACAGAAACAACTCAATCTTGGAGTTGGAACTGAATGAATGATCTTCAATATCGATTTTGCGATGAAACACTCTTATTCGAACGATGATACCTGTTTTAGCATAGATGTTATTGATGAAATCTTAGAGGAAGATTTAGATGCTCTTCTAGATGAAGGTAGTAAAATTCTTCATTCCATCGAAGGAACCCTTCTCGAAGAAGAAATCTTTGCTGAATTCGATGAATTCATAGCAATGACTGCTGATGTAAACTCTGACTCTGAATCAGACACCGAAGAACCACCATTTGAAAAAATCACTATCAACACAGATTATAAAATCAAAACATCTCTTGAAGAACCCCTTACGGATCTTGAACTTAAACCCCTTCCTGATAATCTAGAATATGTATTCCTGGAAGAACCCTCTTTTCTTCCTGTTATCATATCATCTCAGCTTACCAAAGAAAAGAAAAACAAACTTGTATCCGTTCTCAAAAAGCATAAGCAAGTATTTGCTTGGAAAACAACAAATATTCCTCGTATTTGCCCATCATTCTACAAACACAAGATACAACTTTTGGATGATAAGAAACCAGTTGTCCAGAAACAAAGAAGGTTAAATCCAAACATGCAGGAAGTTGTTAAGAAACAGTATTATTTATCCAATCGCCGATAGTCCTTGGGTTAGTCCTATTCACTGTGTACCAAAAAAGGGAGGTATTACAGTTGTCACAAACGAGAATGATGAACTTGTTCCAACAAGAACCGTTACGAGTTGGCAAGTATGCATCGATTATCGTAAACTCAATGAAGCAACCGCAAAAGATCATTTTCCCTTACTTTTTATGGATCAAATGCTAGAAAGACTGGCAGGAAATAAATACTTCTATTTCCTAGATGGTTTTTCTGGATATTTTCAAATTCCTATCGATCCTAATGATCAAGAAAAAACAACATTCACATGTCCTTTCGGCACATACGCTTATAGGCGAATGCCTTTCGGTCTATGTAATGCTCCTGCCACATTCCAAAGGTGCATGTTGGCAATCTTTCACGATATGATCGAAGAATCAGTCAAAGTATTCATGGACGATTTTTTTGTATTTGGAAACTCTTTCGACACATGTCTAAACAACCTTGATAAAATGCTCCAACGTTGTAAAGATGCCTATCTTGTCCTTAATTGGGAAAAATGTCACTTCATGGTCAAGGAAGGAATTGTGCTCGAACACAAGGTGTCTAGCGTCGGACTTGAAGTCAACAAAGCAAAGATTGACGTAATCTCAAAACTTCCTCCCCCTACCAATATTAAGGGTATTAGAAGCTTTCTCGGACATGCCGGTTTTACCGACGTTTCATTAAAGATTTCTCAAAAATTGCTTGACCTCTTACTAAACTACTTGAGAAAGATACTCCATTTGAATTCGATGATGAATGTCAAAAAGTATTTGAATTATTGAAATAGAAACTCACATGTGCTCCTGTGAGCGTAAGCCCAAACTGGAATCTTGCGTTTGAACTTATGTGTGATGCAAGTGATTTCACTAGAACCATTGTTATTCAAAAAGGAGGTGAAACAATGTTACACCCATCTACTTTCGCATGCTAACCCTTAATCTAGCTCAACAAAAATACACCATAACCGAAAAGGAACTTATGGCTGTTGTTTTTTGCATTTGACAAATTCAGATCCTATCTAATTCTCTCAAAAACTATTGTTCACACCGATCATTCAGCTTTAAGGCACTTATTCAAAAAGCAAGATGCTAAAAAAACCACGGCCTTAATTCGATGGATCATACCTTACAAGAATTCTGAATAGACATCAAAGACAGAAAAAGTACAAAAAATGTTGCTGCTGATCACTTATCCCGAATTAAAAATGATGAAACAAGCGATGACAGTGAAGTCGATGATAACTTTCCTGGAGAAACCCTTATGGAAATCAACACCAAAGATGAACCATGGTTCGCAGACTTTGCAAACTATTTGGTTGGTGATATTATACCAAAAGGAATGACATATCAGCAAAAGAATAAATTTTTCTCTGACCTCAAACACTACTTTTGGGAAGAACCTTATCTCTTCAAAGTATGTTCTGACGGTATGATCAGACGCTGTATATCTGGACCAGAAACTCGAACCATCTTAGATCAATGTCACCATGGACCAACCGGTAGACATTATGGACCTAACATAACTGCTAAAAAGGTCCTTGATTCAGGATTTTATTGGCCAACAATCATTAAAGAAGCTCATACTCTAGTTCGCTTATGTGAAGCATGTCAAAAAACAGGAAATATATCAAAACGTGATGAGATGCCCTTGAATAACATCCAAGTATGTGAAATCTTCAACATATGGGGTATCGACTTTATGGGACCATTCCCGAAATCATATAAGTTTGAATACATTCTTGTCGCTGTTGATTACGTATCTAAATGGGCCGAAGCTCAAGCCTTACCAACCAATGATGCCCGAGTGGTTATCACCTTCTTGAAGAAACTATTCTGCCATTTTGGAATGCCCAAAGCTCTAATCAGCGACCGAGGTACTCACTTCTGCAACAAAATAATGGAAAAAACCATGAAAAGATATGGAGTTAACCACCGTTTCTCTACATCATATCATCCTCAAACCAGTGGTCAAGTTGAAAACACGAACAGAGCTCTTAAAAGAATTCTTGAAAAAACTGTGAAAGACAATCCTGCTATTTGGTCAAGAAGACTTGATGACGCTCTGTGGGCTTTTCGCACTGCCTACAAAACACCTACCGGTACCACACCTTACAAACTAATATATGGAAAGAACTGTCACTTACCATTCGAAATTGAACACCGTGCATAATGGGCTCTAAAGAACTGCAACCCAGATCTCATCGCTGCTGGTGAGAAAAGAATGTTTCAATTACACGAGTTAGACGAACTTAGACACCAAGCCTATGAAAACTCTCATTTGTATAAAGCAAGAACCAAAGTCTGGCATGACAGAAAATTAAGAATGAGAAAAGAATTCAAAAAAGGAAACAAAGTTCTGCTCTTTCACTCAAAGTACAAATTTAAACAACCCAAACTTAGATCTCGATGGTTAGGACCTTATGTAGTGAAACACCAATATCCATCCGGATATGTTGAACTTTATGGAAAAGATGGAAAGACATTCATAGTCAATGGCCATCGACTTAAACTATATCATGAAGAAGATAATGACCCCAAGGGAAGCAGTTACACCCTTCTTCCTAAAAGAATGACTCCCAAAGTACGAGTCTAGCTAATGACTCTCTTAAAAATTAAGCGCTTCTCGGGAGGCAACCCGTGCTTTACTTAAGTGTGGAGGAGTCCCTCCTCCATTCTTCTACTAATATCTTTTATTATCTAAAAAAACAACAAAAATATTTTCTTTTTGTGTGCTTTTGTGTGTTTACTCTTATACAGGTAATTTAGCTTAAAGATATGGAAAATTATGAAGTTTGCTCAAGAATAACTCGCAGCTATGCATTTCCCTATGCCCCGGGAAGTACCGTTTTCCCTTAATTTTCCCTATTTTATCTCTGTTATCAATTATCACATTGAGGGCAATGTTCAACTTAAGTGTGGAGGGAAGCCCAATATGAAAATTAATCATATCCCTCCTTGTTTGCCCTGTTAAAAATTTTCTTCCAACTAATATTTTATGAAAATCTTAATATATACATGCTTTCAAAAAAAATGCTCTTGGTAAGGCAAATCCAACCGGATTGACATTATAACTAGCACAACCCATTCCACTAAATTGTGAGCATTCTAAGCCTATGAAATATTCGGGTATCCACCTTTGGTACCCAAGATAATTGATGCCTTTAGCTTGTTTGAGTTAAGGAATGAGAAATCATATGTATCTATTCTATCATTATGGATGTGTATATGTGGTTTTGTCGCCTTTTTTGGAACATTGGTATTGGTTTATCATTATATTTGAGTGAGCCGATAATTTAGAAGCTCTAGAACTTGTGCTTAATCATCCTTTACTAGACCGCTGTTATCCCACTTGTTTAATCCATTACACAACACTAATCTATACCAAGATGCTAGAAAATAAGATAGAATCTTAGAGAGAGAAAGTAGAGAGAGAAACAAGAAAGAAAGTTAGATTAGAGAAAAATCGGAAGTTACAAGTGATGGGAAAATGCAACCAACACCCTTCACCTAGTGTGGTGAAGGGGTATTTATACCCATGCTTTGTAAGCTTGGCACTTGGGCTTTCTAACGGGTCGGGCTTGGTTTAACTTGGGCTTTGATACTGAAACACAGACAATATTAGATTACAATTCAAGCCCGTTGAACCCGACTAGCCTATTACAATACAAGACCTACTTTGACTTTCTAAGACCGATAACATTCTTGTTTGACTTAATATAATTAAGGCTAACAATCTCCCCCAATGTTGAGGTCTCTTTCTTCAAACTCCTCTGAACCACCGATGACATTGAAGATATGACGATTGACGTTTATGCTTTGCCTTGTTATGGTCTTGTCTTGTTTGTAATGGCTTTGTTCATCCATGCTTTGTGATCTTGATTTTGAGCCTTTATCTTTTTGACTTTGAGGCTCTTTGATGGTGGGGAAGATTAGAATCAACTATCTTGACGTTGAATGATTGACTTTGAAAGCTTGAGTAAGAGCATGTGGTTTATGAATCCGACTTCGCTGGAATAAGGCTGCAACACCGTCGTCTATCAGGTACCTTGCCATTTTTAATCGCAAATTATATTGTTACCTAAATATCATTCTTATTAAGATTCATGTAATCAGGCTTAGTAATTGACACTATGCAATCATTAGCTCTTCTTGCGACTATCTATGTGATAAACTTGTGTTCATGACCTAATTTCCAGTACGTTTTGATGACTTGAATGATCTTTAAATTTGAATAAACCTCTTCCTTTGGTTTTCCAAGCTCTTTCTGTTTCTTTATGTAGAAGATCTTCGCATGAGGATTCTTCCAATGTTCAACACCATATCGAGCATAAGGATTAAATTTCTTAACACACTTATTTACCCATCTGGAAGTTCGTTCTTCAATATCATCATCATTGAAGATAATTGCAGGAAACTTGTGAAGTGACAATACTATCTTCTCGGGCCTTGAACTTCCTTTCTTCAGATACAAAAGATCTTGATTTATTAGAGATAGTGCTGGAGCTTCAGGATCTCTTTGACAGCTTTGAACTAGAGGTGTGGTCTTTCGTGGATGTGGAGAGACAAGAATTTCCTTTCTACTTTCCCAAACAATGTCACTTTTCAGATATTTCTTCATCTAATCAATATGTTATTGATGCTCATCTCCCTGGAAGTACATCTTTGTCTCAAACATCTTCATCATCCATTTTCTTTAACTTTGCTTCATCAATAGTCAGTGATACTTCTTCCATAATATCTTGTGACACTTGCTTCGTCGGTATTTCATCATCATCTGAAGCATAAGAATCAGTCTAAAAATCATAATCATCTACTTGCTCTTGATTACCTAAAGTTGATGGACCTCGTTCCTCTTCATTGACTTGTCCAGACGATGACTCTCCAGACACATATACTTCATACTCAGATGTCTTATGCCGCTTTGCACTATTCTCCCCCTCAGGATGAGCATCATCATGAGGATCGTCCTGATCTCTTGGGCGAACGGCAGAAGATCTACATGTAGTTTGTGGTACCTAAAGTCTTTCAAACTTCATCTGGAGTGCTAACCATATAGCTATGTCTTGTTGTTGTAGCTGAGGATCGGCTTTCATAAAGAGATACAATTGATATTGTTGTTCGGGAACAGATGTTGTTTGTGATTAAACTGGATGAACATGAAGGATGTGACCAGACATATAACTTCTTACTGACGCATCAACTTGAGAAGGAATGTGATTGTCAATTGCTTTCTGAATTTGTGAGGAGATTTCAGCCTGTATATTCCCATGCTCTTGTAAAATTGCTTTAGCAATCATCCGTTCCATCTCCTCTTTAGTCTTTTGTCTTTCCAGAATCAGCCCTTCCGCAACATACACTGGAACTTGATCTCGAACCTGCTCAGGAACTTGCTTTTTAACTTTCTCCTTAATATGCGTATATACCATAATAGGTAGTGATTCAACCATTACTTCTTAAAGATTATTGGGAATTATGCATTCCTGACTTAGTATCGTTAGTTATATTAGTTAGTACCGCTAGTTGTAATTTGTACTGATAGTACAAAATGTTAGTACTGATAAGATAGTTAGTACCGTTAGTATAAAATAGTTAGTACCGTTTATGAGATATGCATGAGATATCTTAGGAAAGGATATGCATGATCTTTATACGCATTTTGTAAAGCCCATTAGGGTTTCCTTAGTCTATAAAAGGAACCCTAGGCATAGTTATTAGATATAGTTCTACACAGATCAATAGAGATCGATTAGCAATCATAGTTTTGTAATCTGTAACCTAGGCAGATTCAAGTTATAATATAAAGTTCTTTTGTGATTCTTAATATTGTTCTTCTTAGCATTATTGATTAGTTTCCGCATAATCAATAGTGTTCAAATCAGTGTTTCATTATTGTTGCTTTAGAATTATCTAAAGGAACAAACCCTTTACAAGCTAAAGGTTAAGATCTATTCAGTAAACGATCCAACAAGTGGTATCAGAGCTTGTGTGGAAACTCTGAATAAGAAGAACTCAATTGTAAGATGGCAGAACAAGACATTCCTCCACCCACTATCACAGCAATGAAAATCCCTATCATCAGGAAGGGAGAATATGATATTTGGAGCATGAGAATGCGACAATATATCTGTCACACAGACCATAACCTATGGGATGTTATTGTCAATGGAGATCTAGAAGAAGAGCCTGCACCAACTGGAGAAACATCTGCTCCTCCTGCTCCTAAGACTGCCAAACAACTGGCTGCTAAAAGGAATCAGGAAAGAGTTAAGAGCATCTTGCTTTTAGCAATACCTGATGAATACCTCCTCAAGTTTCACAATGTTGCAGATGCTAAATCACTCTGGGAAGCAATCAAATCAAGGTTTGGAGGTAATGAAGAATCCAAGAAGATGCAGAAAAATGTTCTAAAACATCAGTTTGAAAAGTGTGAAAAACTATCTACTGCATCAAATGAAAGTATGGACAATGCTTATGATAGTTCCAAAAACTCATAAGTCAATTGGAGGCTCATGGTGCTCAAATATCAAAGGCGATATCAACAGAGTTCCTAAGAAGTTTCCTCTTCCATGGAAATCAATTGCTTATCTTTTTTTTCCTTATGTAAGAAATAAGCCAGACATTGATGAGATTGATATTGATGACCTCTACAACAACCTTAGGGTCTACGAATGAGATGAAAAGGTCTTCAAGTTCCACTTCTACTTCTCAGAACTTGGCATTTCTTTCTTCTGAGAACACTAGCAGTACTAATGAAGTTAGTACTGCCAGTGGAGATTTTAGGGTTAGTACTGTTGGAGGAATTAGTCAAGTTTCATCTACCCCACGTGTATGATCTGTAGCGTGGCTCTTTCTTTGCACAACAACAACAGTCCTCAACTTGATAAATGAGGATTCTTAAGCAGATTGATGAAGATGACTTGGAAGAATTGGATCTTAGATGGCAGGGGCTATGTTGACTGTCAGAGTGAGGAAATTCATTCAGAAGACAGGAAGGAACATGGATTTCAAAGAAAAACGACTTGTTTCACTTGATAAATCAAAAATTCGTGGCTACAATGTCACAAAATAAAGGGCACGTTGCTAGGGATTGCAGATCTGGAAGGAATCAGGGAAAAGATCTTTATGGTGACATGGTAGGAGCAATGCACCAACCAATGAATCTCATTCACAGGCACTGTGATCAGATGGTATAGGAGGCTTATGTTGGGAGTAATGAGTTTGAAGTAGAACCAGTCAACTATGCTTTAATGGCAATCTCTTCTTCAAGCTCATCAAGTTCTTCTGACAATGAGGTAAAAAAATGTTCTAAACAATGTCTTGAATCTTTTAAAACTCTTCAAAAGAATTATGATAGTGAAAGAGAAAAACATAGCAGAGCAAGAATAGGAAACTTCAGGGTTATGAGTAGCCTTAGAGTCACTAGAATCTAGGAGATACTTGTACATGAAAAGAATTGAATTGGCTTGGGGTGTGAAAAATAAGAGTTCAAACTATGAGCTTAAATGCAGATAAATAAAAATTAACAACCTTAACCAGGAATTAGAGAAAACTTCAAAGGAGAAATCTCCTCCTTCTTCATCACATCGGGGCTTTAAAGCTTCCACGCTTTTTCATTATAAAAGCCCGATGTTGATTCATGGAGACAACACTCATAATTTGGGTGTTCGTCATCCCCATTTTTATCCCCCTTGACAAAGCTCAAGTTTGAGGAGGATCGGTCCAATGCTCGTATGCCCTTAAACAAGGCGCTTCGGGGTGGCAAACCTATGCTATCCATTCTAATTTCTTTCTTATATCTAATAAGTGTGTTTATGAGGAGGCTCGCCTCTTCCATAATCTCGTGTTTTGTGTTTTGTGGTTTATTATCCAGGATTTTCCGGATTGTGATGACTCTCGTGCTCGCGGTTTTGTCTCAGCTTCATTTTGGGAATCCCAAACTTCTAATCCTTATCGACTAACATTTTCTTTTGATACCCAATAAAACGTTCCTTAGATTTACATAGAGACCCTTCTTAAAACATTGAGGAACATGTTTGGTTCTAATATGGGGGGGGGATCTATCGATTTGATTGTGCCTGCAGCCGTTGTTTTCACGTAATCCCGTTTTACCACCAAAATACCAAAATAATGAAAAATTTAAAAATTTTGAAAAAAAAAATGTGTTTTATAATAATTTGACTTTCCTGCGGGTGATAAAGAATTATATTTTGACTAGATCGAGCGTGTTGAGCTCTCTAGCTTTGTTTACTTAACTTTTAGACTGAGGCATTGCGAATCTTCGCGAAGAACGAAATGATAGAGTTAAGTTGGAGTCGGATGCTAAAACAAGATTATTTGGATATCTTACATGCTCATAGTGTAATTTGTGGCTATTTCTCCCATTAGTCCTAACCAGACTACTAATACTGTGCTACTTTTGAAAATTAAATTAATCAACAATTTTTGAATTTGATATGTCCAGTCGATATCAATAATTTTAGGTCTTAGTTCAAATTATACTTAATTTTCCAAAAAGAAGTCGTTTCTATATATTGACAAAATAAAGTAAAAAAATAATGAAAAAAAATAATGAAAAAATGAAAAAAGAATGATTGAATAATAATTTTTAAACTGTGGGCTGAATAAAGTTTGCTGCCATCTTTGCCGGCTCACATCCGATGTTGCAGCCTTCAAAAAGAAAGCCCATAGTAAGAATAATAATTCCTGGACCGATAAAAGTTTGCTGCATCTTGCCGGCTCACAATCGATGTTGCAGCCTTCTAAAATTTAAATATGCTTTTGAACTTAGGTTATTTCATGATTACATTAAATAAGATATGTATGAACGCGAAACCTAAGAGTTTTTGAAACCGAAGGTCAGTGAGTCTCGATACTAGTCTCTGTGAT
The DNA here is from genome assembly GCA_026074375.1 of Tanacetum coccineum. Lineage (NCBI taxonomy): Eukaryota > Viridiplantae > Streptophyta > Magnoliopsida > Asterales > Asteraceae > Tanacetum > Tanacetum coccineum. The sequence continues at coordinate 10,207 of BQNB010010603.1, forward strand.
GGTGTTAAATCATGGTCAGCATTAGCCGTGAGGTTGGGAGGTGCGGAGACGAAAGTCGCTACATGGTGCTGATCTCGCCTTCAAACTCATTATTCTCGGGTGGAAACGGGTGGAAGCATAGATTGTTGCCAAAAACTTTGAATCATTGTTAAAATTTCAAAAGTGGCCACATAACCTAATATTATATAATAAGTGTCGGAGAGTGAAAAGATCCAAGTTATAAATTTGAGGTAGTGTTAGCATCTTAACTAATATTAAGCGGTGATTTCTTTTTGTGTTTGGTTTGGAATAAGTGAAAAGTCAGGAACGATGAATTTATCCTTTTTGGGGCATTTTAGGATTGAAATGTTTCTTGTTCTATGATCCCTAAAGTTATAAAATAACGAAAGTCAAATAAGTTAGTTAGTTGCTTAAAAAGAAAAGTACAAAAAAAGAGAAAAAATAAAAATACAAAAATATTTGTGTAGTTTGTGTAAATATGTAAATAATATGGAAAAAAGAATGGGGCTTTTCAATGCTTTTGTATTCTTTAATTCCATGAAGAAACATTAGTACTTTTCGAGGTTATTAGTCGAGGGGGATCGAGATTCTTCATTTTCTTAAGTGTTTACATATAGCATTGCGTGAGGACACGGCAATATCTTAGTATGGGGGATTTTGGTATGTGTTTAATTACATATACCCTTGACCATTAAAAACGGACATAAACGACCAAAAATGTACCAAAAATACGTTGTATTTGTATGTTTTGCATTTGTATTGTGCAGGTAAAGGATATCTAAGAAAAGGACAAAAAAAAACAATGCCCCAAAATGACAAGACGAGCACGGACGACGGAAAAGAGCGTGGAAGGAAGTCAAAATCAGAGCCAAAGTCAAAAAGTCAAAGTCAACCCCGACAAAAGTCAAAGTCAAAGACGAAGCCGAAACCGAAGAAAAAGTTAATGGGCCAACCCGTACCCATTTAATGGGTCGGGACAGCCCATTAAGCTTTTATATAAAATTCTTATAAGCCTTAAACATTTAAAACCAAAACCCTTTATACCGACCTATAAATTGCAAAGCCCAGAAACCCATTTTACCCCACTTAACGACTAAAACCGTTAACACTTATAACCTATTAAGTCGTTTGGTCCCTTAAGACTAAGGTTTGCAAATACCTAACCCAACCTCAAGGCTCCAATGATGAACTTAAACAAGGACGAATGGGATGTTAATCATACTTATTCACTTTCAGGGGACCATTTTTGCCATTTACCCAAACCTTTACCCCTGTTATTCACACACACACACCCACTTAATTTATACAAAACCCGCCAAAAACCCCACGTCACTGTTCATCATCTCCTTTACTTCTCTACCCCACACCCACATGATTTACCTAGTCACCCCACACCACAAAACCCCATAGCCATGTTGGCAATCCCAAATGCTCCTATTTGTCAAGAACAAAAGACAAGAAAATGAACGGCTTGGATTGAAAGGATTGGGGACCAAGAAATATTAAAGGGCTTTGATGAACTTTGGTTTCCTATCACATAAGAATGCAACAACAAGCATCCTAAAAGAACCTTATCTGCTTATATAAGAAAGAGATAGAAAAAAAAAAGTTTTAACTAGGGAATAGGAGTAGATAGCTTTAAGCTTTATTTTATTTTCAATGTCTTAAATTATGCTTTTTAAATTCTATCATTTGCTTTTAATCATGTAAAAACTTTCTTGTTAATGAAATTTATGTTGTATAAAAATTCTGTCTTTTATGCTTTTAAAAAAACTACTTATTGTGATTTGCTTATTTTAAGTGCTTATAACTGCATTTCTATTGCTTAATTCTGCTTAACAATGCTAATTGGTCATCTGTTTTTACTTAACGTAGGTTAAATCAGTTTAATTCAGTAAAAAAATGGGTTTTGACAATTGCTAAGGGACGTGTTTGGATTAAGGTTGAAATGGTTCAAATAAGTGTTATATCTGTCTTGAGTCCTCTTGCCATTTCCACAAGCTCTTAGTTCTTTAGTCTAAAAGTTAGTTTCTTTTTTAAAAGTTTTAGTAAGCTTTATGTCAAAGTTTTTAAGTTTGAGTTATCATATAATCAATAATGCAGGTTATTGGCTTTCTCAAAAAGCTCTTTTGACAAATTCACTAAAGTCTCACTTGAGTTGTGTCAAAGTAAGTTCAAGATGCATCAATTTAAATCTGTTTTTGCTATTAGTACTTAGGAAAATCTTTTTGAGTCCTTTGATCAAAAACAGTAAAGGATAGATAGCTTATGGTTTAGTAGGACAATTAGCGTTCAGATCCTCGAGGGCTAATTCTAGCTTAAATTTAGATATAATTGTTGAATTCAGGCTTATTTGCGATTAAGGTCAAGCTCTTTCTAGTTTTCAAGTTTTCCATAAGTGTTTTGAGCCCAAAAATCCTAGGCTGCAAATTGCCTTTCCATCTTAAAAAGTGTTAGTCTGCCATAAATAGTCCTTTTTCATGTTCTTCTATTTAGCTTATTCTTAATTCAAACTGCTTAATTTTTACTTTTTCTTAATCTATGAAGTAGTGTCTTTAATTGTTTTTAGCTTTTAGGTTTCAGCTTATTGCTTAATTAGCTTAAAAAGTAGTCCAAAAAGTGCCCTTTAGGCTGTTTTCATATGCAGTTTAGCCTTTCTAGCTTATTTGCTTTTTAGGGCTTCCTGGCTTATCTTTTCTGCTTATTTTTTGTTAGCATTGCTTATTAGGTCTTGTATACTACCTGCTTTAGCTTATTTCCCACTTTCTCTAGCTTATTTGTCTTTAAATTTTCAAACAGTAAGCCCTTTTTAGTTAATAAGTTAAAATAAGCCATACTGCCTGCTTTTTCTTGCTTGTTTCCAGGCTTATTCTTAAGAGTTGTACAAAGTGTTTTTTTAAAAAGTGGTTATTTTAACTTGCTTTATAAGTTTTTAAAAAAAATTGTTTTAAAAAAAAAGAGGCCATGGGGGTCGAACCCATAACCTCTCCTTTGCAAACTAAACGTCCCACAACACACCTCTGCTACCACTAGTGCCCTTGGGTCTTTTCCAATTTAACTTGCATAATTTATTCTTTTAACTCCTTTTACTTATTAAGCTATCAGCCCTTTGTGGCTTATTTCTGGCTTATATTTAAGCACTCTTTCAAAGCACTTATTTTTCTTAGATTCAGCTTAGTTCAAACTACTTTTATCAATTTTTCTTTTTAAAACTGTTTTTAAATCATAAAAAATTAAATAAAAACCAAAAAAAATAATTCTTTTTTAAAAAATTTATTTGAATCATTTAGGACTAGGAAAAATAAATTTGTGCATCAGATAGGTTTAAATTTGTAAGATTTTAGGTTTTAATGAACGGGTTTAAAATCCGTTCTCGTTTTCCACGTTTTAACTTTTCAATTGCCTATTATAATTTTGTTTCCCGGTAGGACTTAGATTTCCTTTTATGGCCTTATTTTGCTTCCCGTAGATTTTTAAGTTATTCTATTGCCTTTATTGCTTTCCCGTAGTTTAGGTTTAAATTCCCGTGCCTTTTTATGTTTTTCCCGTAGAATTTAGAAAATAAATCATCAAATCCTTCTTGTATTCAAACATCCAAAAGTCATACCAATAACGTAACCGTCAATTTCATGCCTCGTTGGGGATAAACGACCCGGGAATCATACTTTCGGATATATATATATTGATTCTCTTTGTGGATTTTGACTAGTCGCCTTGGTCAAGGGTGACTTGTTGGGATTTGCTTGTGTATTATTGATTATATATACATATACTTTCAAACGAATCACAACCTTCAGGCTTTGTTGATCATGCTCATCCAAACAAAGTCTATAACGTGATTAAAGCTCTTTATGGTCTTCATCAAGCCCCTAGAGCTTGGTATGAGACACTTTCTTCTTTTCTAATGGAAAATGGTTTCAGGAGAGGTACCATAGACAAAACATTGTTTATCAAGAAGAAAAAGAGTGACATTATGTTAGTCCAAGTGTATGTGGATGACATTATTTTTGGTTCTACAAAGAAGTCTATGGTACAGATGTTGAAGATTGTTATGCACAATTACACCAAAATATTCCAAATGATTCATGGTTGAACTCATTTCTTTTTGGGACTTCAAGTGAAGCAACAAAATGATGGATTTTTTTATTTGTCAGGATACGTAGGTAGGCTACACATCCTTAAGATGTTTGATTTTTGGTCCATCAAAACAGCTACTACTCCTATTGAGTCTAATAAGCCACTGGTCAAGGATGCAGATGGTAAAGATGTAGATGTATATGTCTACAGATCTATGATTGGTTCCTTGATGTATTTGACTGCATCAAGGCCAGACATCATGTTTGCTGTGTGTACATGGGCTAGATTTCAAGTCACTCCCAAAGCCTCACACTCAAATGCAGTAAAAAGATTTTTAGGTACCTCAAACATCAACCCAAATTAGGTTTATGGTATCCTAGGGATTCACCTTGTGAACTAGAAGCTTTCTTAAAGAGTGACTATGGAGGATCCAGCCTTGACAAAAAATCAACAACAGGTGGCTGTCAATTTCTTGGTAGAAGATTGATATCTTGGCAATGCAAAGACAGTAGACTATGTGGCAAATTCTTTTTTTTTTTTTTTTTTTACTACTGTGGCAGAATATGCTTGCAGCTGCTAAATGTTGTGGCAAGTACTATGGATACAGAATCAGATGATGGGATTTATGGTTTTAATTTCATGGAACACCAGATCCATATTGATATTGAGGCACTATTAAGTATTATCAAGAATCATGTTGCTCATTCTAGGACCAAGCATATCGAAATTCGATTTTATTTTATAAGAGATTGCTATGAGAAAAGACTAATAGAAGTTATCAAGATTCACACTGATCATAATGTTGCAGACCTTTTCACCAAAGGATTTGATGTCACAAGATTTAACTTTTTGGTGGTTAGCATTGGGATGTTAAATCTATAGCTATATTTGAGGGGAGGTTATATGTACACTAGAGGGTAAATATGATGAATACTTGGTTAATACTGCTAAGCTTAGTTGATACTGTGAGTTACAACTTTGTACTGCTAGTACAAAAATTAATACTGCTAGGTTCAGTTAGTACTACTGTGTACATATCGATTGGTGTGACTACTTGAAGCTTTCTCTGAAGGGAGGAATATGATGGTAGCGTGTTCCAACAAATGTTGGTGGTAAATCACACAACAAATGGTCATCAGTTCACCATGTCTAACAGACATCAAGAACTGACTAGTCCAAAGCAAACGGCCTTGGTAAAGACTTCTCTAAACTCGTTTTGTGGTTGATAGTTTACCAAAACTATTGGTTACATTGAACCATGTTATTGCAATGAAGCATTGGAGTCCAAAGCAAAGGCCTTGGTAAGACTTCCCAAATCGTTTATGGTTGGTAGTTTGCCCAAAAACTATAATACAGTCAAAATGACCCACCTCTCTCAGATGAGTTACTCAACGTTTTGGGAATAAAGGGTGGGTGAGGCAGTTGGAGCTAAAGGTATTGATGGAAAACTGTACCCATATTGTTCTGCTTTGTGAGGAAAGAATAGAGAGATTTTGGTGAGTTCAAAACAAAACAAGAGTTGAGTGTGAAAAAACAGATATGAGTGTTTTGGTCACGAGAAAAGAATTGAGAGATATCTTGTGAGCTTTAAATCAGAAAGGAGTTTTATGAGGTTCATTGCTGCTGAATATCTTTGATGGATCAAGTTTGGAGTTAATACTGCTTGGTACCACACTTAGTACTGTCAGTGTTAAGTTAATATTGTCAGGCAAGTATTACTACTGTTGGATCAAGTTAGTACTGTTAGACTTAAAATTAGTACTACTAGACCAAACTTAGTACTGCTAAGTGATCGTTAGTACTGTTTGAGTCCTAACAGATTTTCCTCAATCAAAGAGTCGTTAAGATATTTCCGCTACATCTATAGCTTATAGGGTTTGACTAATTAAAGACTTCTTGATTTATCTATAGCTTAAACGATTTCTCAAGATAAGTACAACTCTGTTTACAAAGCGGTGAACACATATCTTTTAAACCTCACTCCTACTTCATTTTACTTATACCAGCACTTAACTTTATCACACGGAACTAATCCACATCATTCTTCATCTTTTCTATTCATTCAAATGCACAGTTGAATTTTTGCGACAAGCATAATCTGGTCGCTATTTGTTAATCTCGAAAGTTAGTGATGGTTTGAATGAAATCATTAGATTTGTTTACTTCAAGCAATATATATATGCTCTTCACTAAAAAATCCTATCATTTTTGTGTCCCTTATTGAACAATTTTGGGAAACTGCTGTTTTGAGCACTACTGAGGAAGGACTTCAAGCTATTTCTGCAACTATTGATGGACATGAAAAGCTCATAACTAAAGATTCTTTGAGAAGACATTTGAAGTTAGATGATGCAGAAGGCATTTCTTCACTCTCCAATGAAGAAATATTTGAGCACTTAGCTCATATGGGGTATGTGACTAATCTGCTCTCACTTCGCACCTTACCATTATTTTAACAGGTCATTTCCTCACCTCAATGGAAGTAAATTCTTTTTATTCACACAATTTACATTGTCTGAGCTCCAGAAGACTACATGGGATCGCATTTAGTAGATAAACATTGCTACAACACTCATTGGTCTAGCTACAGCAGGAGTGTTTAACATTTATTAATTCATCTTTGAAGCTCAAATGAGTTAAGAATTTGGATAGCCCACACAAACTCTTATTGTATCCCATGTTTATTCAACTCCTTCTTAACAAACAAAAAAGGTTACTCTTACCTCATATTAGAACCTATCCCACTCCTACTCTTACAAGTAAACTGTTTAAGTTAATATGAGGAGAGGCCTCTAAGGGGTATTCAGGGGGCTAGTGACACCATTGTTTGAGCGTATGTTGATACAAGCACATGATGATGAGCAACTGCAATCACCATCAAGGATCACATCTTTACCATCATTATCTCCACAACCCTTTCAACCATCCCCTTTACCAGAACCAATTCAACCCACCTATAAGGCAGAGGAGACTGCTTATATGCCCCATGATTCACCTCTCCATGCTATTCACTCACATGGAAGTATTAAGGGTAGCATGCAATAACATGATTTGACGGTTTTGGTTAACAAATTGAATGACAAGATTGATGGATTGGAAAGGCACTTGCAGCAAACCAAAAAGACTTATAGTATTGCTCTCACCAAGTTAGTACTTAGAGTAAAGAAACTAGAGTATAAGCTGAAGTCTGGCAAGGCAAGGAGAAAGGCAAAGATTGTTCTTTTTAATGATGAAGAGATTGCAGAGGATTCTTCTAAACAGGGGAGGAAGATTTCTCATATTGATGAAGATACAATGATTTCTCTAGTACAAGATGAAGGTATTTCTTGGATTCCACAGAGGGAAGTTCATGAGGAAGCCCAGTGCATGAAAACTAAAGTACTGTATAAGAATGAGACTCCCACTAGAATTATTGAAAGAGAACATGGAAGTGGTTGAGAAAGGTGAGATGTAGATTAGTACTGCTAACATACAAGTTTAGTACAGCTAGTCATCCAAGGTTAGTATTGTTTTGTACCTATGTGTATTACAAGAAGGAGTGCCAGGATAAAGGAAAGGCCATCATAATGGAGACTATCTGCTACTCTAAAGAAGGTTAGAAGGAAGTCAAGTGCAGTTGAGTATGGATGAGGAGTTAGCTAGGAAGATAGAAGAAGAAGAAAGAATCAGATTTAATGCAGAACAGGAAGCAAGAGCTTTGCAAGAAGAAGAAGAAGAAAGACTAAATCTGGAAGCAGCTAGGGAATTGCTAAGACAACTTGATCAAGACAATGAGGCTCACAAATCAAAATACTCAATCTCTAGGAAGTACTAAACTGATCCAAGTGTACTGACGGTATCATGCTTTGAAGAATAAGAATTATGTCAATAGCTCAAGCAGAAGGAATATGAATTACATATTGAAGAATCAAGAGGCTACAAAGAGAGCTACTTCAGAAATTGAGCTATGATGATATCAGACAATTTTTGAAGGGTATGGGATCATGTCAATCCTTTATTTCTATAGGGTTGACGTTGAAAAAGAATTCTTCTAAAACAACGTTGAAAAAGATAACTTCAAAAAGGCAGTGGAAGAGAGAAGGTTTGTAGAAGAAAATGTGAATCTTGAGCCAGTTGTTGTTGAAAAAAGCTGTTGGAATTAGGAAGAAAAACACTTGCAAGAAGAAGAGCTAGTGACAAACAAGGTCAAGACAGCTCAAAGAGACAGAAGAAAGAGAAAGAAACAACTGATTATGAGGACGAAAAAGATGAATTAAGAATGTGGTTGACAGTAGTTCCAGGATGAGGTAAGAATTGGGATCAGAAGTTTTGCATGCTAAGTTTCATATAGTGATTGGGAATCTCAAAGTTTAGGAAATATGCATGTTTACAAGATCATAAGAGCAGATGGAAACACTAGTTATCATAAAACCTTTGAGAGTATGCTGAAAAGTTTTGATAGACATGACTTAGAGGTTTTACACAGGTTGGTAATGGAAAGATTTCAAGATAACACTCCAGAAGGATACAAATTTATGTTATGGGGTGATCTGAAGATAGTAGTAGATCCTGAGCAAGATGATGATATCTGGAAGAACCAAAAACCATATGTGGAAAAAATCAGTGGAAGCTGTTAAAAACTTGTAGTGTGCACACACTGCTGGTTGATGGTACTTTGATGTCTATTATATGTTTGTAGAGGAAAAAGTATCCACTCACCAAAGAAAACACTTTAGAAGAGGACTTAACTGGAAATTAGAAGCTGAAGCAGAAAGTTCTATGGCATTTGAGTTGCTAAAGTTTATCAAGACTCAGATTGAAGAACAATAAAAGTGTGTTTGAAAGAATCCTCGGAAAAAGAATAATTGAAGATCTAATCCAGAAGAAACTTGAGATTTGAGAGTAAATTACAAGTTTAGGGGAGGATTGTTGAGATTCTAAAGCTTCTACAGATTGATACTGCTGGATCAAGATTAATACTACTAGTGAAGACTTAATGCTGTTAATAAAGATTGAAGAAAATAAAAAAATAAAAGTCTAGTCTTTAGTACTGCTAGTTTTATAGTTAGTACTGCCAGTACAATGTTAGTACTGCCGGTAATAGTTAGTACTGTTAGTTAGTATTAGTACTGCTAGTGTATTGTATTAGTTACTGCTATGGTATGCCATGAGATTATCATTCGAAAGGATATGCATGATCTTTATACGCCATTTTGTACACTATTCTAGGTTCTCCTTAGTCTAACAATGGAACCCTGGGAATAGTTAGTAGATATAGTTCTACACAGATCAATAGAGATCTATTAGCAATCATAGTTTTTGTAATCTGTAACCTAGGCAAATTCAAATTATAATATAAAGTTCTTTTGTGATTCTTATTATTGTTCTTCTTAGCATTATTGATTAGTTTCCGCATAATCAATAGTGTTCATATCAGTGTTTCATTATTGTTGCTTCAGAATTATCTAAAGGAACAAACCCTTTACAAGCTAAAGGTTAAGATCTATTCAGAAAATGACCCATCCAGTAGTATCAGAGCTTGTGTGGAAACTTTGAATAAGAAGAACTCAATTGTAAGATGGCAGAACAAGACATTCCTCCACCCACTATCACAGCAATGAAAATCCCTATCTCTTGTAAGTGACCATATCCATGCAAATTCTTGACACTAACACTCTTTACACCAAGAATTGCCTTAGTAGAGTAAACGTTGATGCTAAAAATTTGCTATTTGAGATCAGGGTACCACACTGTTTCGTTCTTGCTCCTGTGCTTGATTCCTTGACAGCATCTTTGTCTATGCATGTTTAATGGTACTCCAAAGTGTACGGACCATGTCTTCAATTCGTTTGATCTCATACCGAGCCGCCTTTGTTTTCGTAATAGATGAAGTATATGTAACCTCTGGATTAGAAGTCTTCAGATACTCTAGAACATTATTGAAGAAATAGTCAACAACAACGGTTCGATGACCTGGGGGACCTTGTAGAGGAAGAGGCATGGATAGATCAAACTGGTAACAATATCCTTCTGGATTATTCCAATCAAGCTTGTCTGTTAATGCATTGAAGCACTCTTGGAAGTTGTACTCAAGCTCGATACTGCTAGAGCAAGTGCCTTTTAACAAATTGAAGGCATGTCCTAACAAGATATCTTGAGTGAGATTTTTTATTTTTAGTCCATTCAACACATACTTAGAGAAGTCAATAGGAGTGGCCATGAGGTCGTTCAATGTGAGAGGATCCTTTGTAACAGAGACCATTTGATTGAACCAAGGTTGTTCTGGTTGATCAAGTACAACCTGATGCTTATTCCATTCAGGATCAATAGTAGGAGGCCTTGGAGGTTGCTTGAACCAATCTGGATTCAGATTCTTTCTTGTTTTGGGTTTTAAGGTGTCTTGTGATTGATTATCATCATGAGCTACATCATCTACAACATCATTCATAACCACTCAGCAATAGGTTCTTCAAAATAGTTCCTTTATAGAAAGCAAACTTACTAGTTTTAGATCCTTTAGTTGGAGCTTTACCTTTTGGAGTTTCCTCGGTTGAGGATGGCTTCTTAGAAGACTCAGACCCTTTAGTTTTTCTCCTCTTGGTCTTTTTACCCTGGTTTGGTCCAGCTAGAGGGTCTTTATCATCATCGTCTTCATCATTATCATGCTTTCTCTTGTGGTCTTTCACTATGTCAACGACTCCCTTATCCATTACATTTTCATCTTCAGTCAATGCTTCCATGAGTGCATGGTACAATCGATGATTGGCAGGATTTCTGTTAATAGACTTGTTTGCATGCATGGATTGGTAGAGAGCGCTTTTCAGATCATACTCTTCGAAAGCTGCCTTGTTAGTAGACTTGATAGTAAACTTTAGCTTCTGTTGCTTCTCAGCTTGTTCCTTCTCACTCTTCTTAGATCCTTATTCTAGATCAACTTATTGGTGTCTATTTCTTGGCGATTTAGAAAAAACTGCTGCAGAGAATATTTTGAATAGATTTGTTGTGTGTTTTCTCAGTTCCTTTTTGAAAGTACAGCCCCTAACTTTGGATCCAAGTAGTTATCAAAAACAAATGGAATTGGGACTTGAGAATAACAGAGCTTCAGTAGAGTGATCAACAGTTTTTAGATCAGACATATCTATTTCCAATTTTGCAACTTTTAATTCAACAACAGTGAGTGCATTGGATTCAGGAACAGCAATGGTGACGGTTGGAGCATCGATTGTGATTGGTTGTATGGGGATTGGAATTGTTGTTTGTTGAAGTACAGGAGGTGTGGTGGATACAGATGGAGGAGGTAGAGTTGTTACAGTAGCTATTAAAGGAGATTCTTGAACAGGTGTGGGAACTGTGCGGGTTCAAAATAAAAAATACAGGCGTACAATTAAGCACGAATAGAGACTAGGTTATGTAGAACTTTAGATGGATCTTAACACTCCCTTAATGAGTTGATCTTTGTATCTGTAGTGTCTTAACAGTACTAACCAAAAAAGAATCAAAAGAAAGTTTAAGGAATTGATCACCAAAACCTAATGATACAGATAAGCTAGAGCTTGATGGAGGGAGTTTGGTCTTTTTGGGATCATCCTTTTACTTCTAAAGTCTTTTTAGCATCTGCCTATGCTGCATGAGTAATCTTTTCATCACCTTTATCAGAATCATCAACTTCAGCATTTAATCATCTATTCTCCTGCTTCCTTGCGTACACGAATCTCGTACTTATTCGAATATCATCCTCATCGGATTCAATTTTGACATCTTCATCATCAACATCTTGTGTATCACTGATATGATCAATGCCTTCATCATCACCATCTCCATCTTTATCATCCTTCTCAACATCATCATTATCATCATCAGAATGTTCACTGTCTTGTTCATCTCCCTATTCTAGAATAACCTTCTCTTCGGTTATGTCCTTTTCCTCATTGGGAACCCCTAGTTTAATACCAGTTCCTTCACTTGAGGTAGCAGAGATGACTGTGGACTCATCGGGAACCCTTGGTTTACTACCATTTCCTTCATTTGAGTCTTCAGTACCTGGTTGTCTTCTGCTTGTCTTCTTACTTTCCTTAAGAGCTTGTATAATGTTTGCAGCTTCTTGTTCTTTTAGAGTAAGAGATGAAGCACCTTTAAGCTTAGTCTTTGAAGTGGTAGGTTTTGACTTTGGAGCACTTATAGTGTCTTGAATGACTACACTCTTTAGAACTTCTGCCACCAGACTTCTTCTTAGCAGATTCAGGGACAGATTCAGTCACGATCCTAGCATGTGTAGCATGGACTTTCCTTGCTGCTTCTGCTTCTTCAGCTTCATTTTAGTTGATAGACTTAGCGAACTCCAACGCAGCAACAGGATCATCAGAAATAATGTTGTCATTAGCAGATAGTGTGACTTTCCTTCTTTGACCCTTCTTTTACTAGGAAGTTTTCTTTTTGCCATGTTTTGGTTCAAGTTCAGGACTCTTCAGATACATCAAGTTTTCTTGGAGAGTCATAGCAGTCTTTTTTCCTTATGAACCTTTTCCTCTGCTCTTCTTAAGGAGAATCTAACCAGTAGAATACTTGATGAACATTTGATAGGTTTTAGATTGTTTGATTGCTTCAGTCAGCATAGTCTCAGGAATGGGAAGTCCATATTCCTGATAATCTTCACCTATTCTGACAAACTTTAACCTGCTTACAATACCGTCATCCTTGATTGTATGATAGTGTTGATAGTTGAGGTTGGTGAGAGACTTGTTTTGTTTCAGGAAGTGATTGATGATGATTTTTGTTAATCAGGGATATGGCATGTTTTCTCGTCTTGATTTCTTTTCTTTCCCGCGATCGATCTGGTAAGCAATGTCTTCCCAAATCAACTCAGAGTAGTCAACATTTTCTCTTTTGAACATCCCCAACATTATGTCAATTCTGGACTTTCTAAGTTTGTCATTGCTTGCCATCTTTCCAGAGAGACACTTGTTGATTATTGCTGCCAGAGTTCTCCATGGCTGGTGCATGTGATCCACAAACATGTTGGTGTGCTTGTACAGTGGACCCTTGTAGCCAAGATCAATGAGAAAGGTGAGTGCAGTATCATCATCTGGAACATCCGTAAAGTCTACACCTTCCACTCTTGGACATATATCAAGAAGTGTCCTAAAGACTTCAGCATTGATAGTACACTTCTTGTTGGCAAGTAGAAATTTATAAGAATCAGTGCCTTGAACCTTCTTGATGGAATACCAGAACTGCTGCATAAATATTTCTGGGACATCTACAAAAATAGTGAAAGCTTTAAAGCAGGTGGAGTTCTTGATGAGATCAATGACTACTTGAAATGTCTCTTCCTTTTACAGCACAGTGGTTTCCAGTCTGATATTGGTAGAGCTAATCTTGTCTTTCTTAGAGACTGGAACCATTTATCATCACGAGCAGCAACTTGCTGTTTTTCTTGAGGATTCATGATTCTGCTTAAGAATTAACCACTACAGTTTATGTTGACAATAAGATTTCACTAACAAAAGACGATCCAGAGGTCGGGGAGGATAGAAATGAAAGTAAGCCATTTTATTAGAGAGAGAAAGGAAAGAGTGTGTGTTTTCTAGAGAGAGAAACAACACACACTTATGAGATAAATGTTTATTATTCACCTCCGTCCATGGAAGTATGGACGGGGGTATTATGTCTCAGTGACACCTACTATTGTAACTTGTCATTATTAGTCCCTACGTGCACACCATAAACTAAACTATTGTAATTCACAGGGATATCGTATTTACCATATATTAAAGGCTAACAATCTTTCCCCTACTATGTGGACATATTGAGAATCTACTTACAATTGTTCCTATCATTACAAATAACAACACAAATAAGTCTTCCAAAGCGCTGATTCCAAAGCTAACAGATGTCTTCTGAGTTCTCCTTGTCTTGAATACTTGTATCCAGCTTGGATCTTCTTCATTGTCTTTACTTGTACAGGAACCATTGTAGTATGCATGAACTGGATTAACTTCCCCCAATCCATGCAACATGTCTCAAAAAGCTTTCTTCATAGACTCCTTTTTGGCAAAGTTACTAAATCATCTTCCCCCCAAACCAACATCTCTATCTTAAGCAGATTCTGAAACTTTATTGTAGCTTGAACAATCTTCTACTTGTCATTGACGTGCACATCAGAATTTTGTAGAAGTCAAACCACACCAACGAACACTACTTCTTGTCATTAGGGCTTGGTGAATATTCGTTTAGGGGTGCATGCGAGAAATCAGCATCAATTCTTCTCACGTATGCAGTATACTTCATAAACCATGCTAAGTAAAGTAGTCTACACTACTTCGCCCTGGAAGTTGACATGGTAACATCAAAGTCAACTAAGTCCCGGATGTACACATTTTCCCCCATGATGGTTGCGAACTCTCGGAAGCATCATTGTCGTGTACGCCCATATACTCGAGAAGTTCTTGTCTTAAGCACAAATCTTGAAATCCAAACAAAGCATTACCCTCTTGTCTTCAGAAACCGTAGAGGAAATGAAGCAAGAATCAAGAAAACTTGGTATAATCAAGGTCTTGTATATGAATGTCGTTGAAGAACTTTGAAAATTGTACTTAGACTGTGAAGTACCATTGTCTTGGAATCCCGTGAGAATTACTGATTACATCTCAACCTTGAAACTCTCTGGCTAACTTACCAACCTCGTATTCTGTCGGCTATTGCTGTGATCACTTGGTGAAGTAAACCTGATATACCAAACTTGAAAATGAAGTAAAATCCCCCAAATTTGTTACTTAAGCTTGCACTGTTGTTGATTGAAGAACGGTGCAAGATTAAATCTATAAGTACTCTATACCCAACCAGAAAAGTATAAGAAGTACAACACCTCTTGAAATTATCCACATCGTCTTCTGCGTGTGACACTGAGTACTACAATGTAACTCCTTTAAGTGATAGTTAACCAGGTCTGCAACCAACCACCCCTGACTGCTGGTAACTAGATAATGCAAGTCTCAATCATAACCGTTGTACGTTCAAGCAAGTCATCAATCGATAGATTGGGTTTAAAGAAAAGGGGTAGCAAATAGAAGGAAGTCTCGATGATGAAATAAGTAGACGCCTTCGTGAAACCCACTTCAAGCTCAAATAAGGGATACCAAATCAACTCCGTGATCACTTGTCATCGTAATCCGAATCTTTAGCCGTTTGTCATTTAGTGAATCTTATTCGGATCGTTTTTAGTGTTATGTATCGTGTTTGTTGTGTTGTTGTGAAAATCAATTAACATTCAGGGGATTTGAACAATTCTATGACTTAAAAAAACGTAAAAAGGAATGCGACTTTTACAGGTTTTTACTTAAATCAGAAAAAAAACGTGAATAAAAATCGTTGTTGGTGAATATTATTGTTGACCTTGAATTACGTGGGATTTTGTTGTTGATTAATGTGGCTTTACGAGGACAATACGGTTTGCAAAACCAGGTTAACTTGGAAGGGGTTAAAAGGCTTATAAAAATATGTGAACATAAGGGACCAACGGTGTAAATGATATCTTAACAAATGAGGGGTTAAATAAACCAACAAAAGGCTGGAAGGGTGAATTTGGATTAAAGTCCAGGGGCTGCATGTGCTAAATTACAAAAAAATTTCATTAATAAACATTTTTTCCCACCAATCTGTTCATCATCTACGTATTTAAATGTTGTAAAATGTTAACGTGTTTAAATCTTGTCTCGACTGGGGTTGGGTCATACGGTGATCGTCTCGATGTAATAAAACAAAAATATACCGCGATAGCTATCGAAACGATGTCGCGAAGATGCAACGGTATACGTTATATGTCCCGTAGATTACCGAACTCGAAACTGGAAAACCCGAAAAAATGCTTTGATGGGTATTGTAGATTTAATCAAACTAGTTGGGTCTCAATTGAATCAACTAGTTCAGGGTCTAAAGTGACAGAAACTAGACTCCGGTTCGACTTGAAAATTTGCCGATCAGTTCAACTTGAAACTTTGCTAGTCGGTTCTAAGTGTTTTCACTAGGATCGGGTTCACCACAAGGGGTATGGATCGTTCGGTTCGCAAGGTTTTAACTAGTATCGGTTCCCAAAAGAATCAAATAGTTCGCGTTCATGAAGGGTGATAGATCGTGGTTGTAAGAAAATAAATAGATCGGTTCATGAATGGAAATGACTAGAACGGCTCCTTGTTTTTGAAACTAGATCGGTCTTCATTGGCTTGCGATAGATCGGTAGTAGTGACAAAAATTCAAACACTTGAACGCACCGATTTTCTCTTCTTTTCAGCCGTTGTACCATACCAATAAATAGAGCAAACTCTAAAATAAGCTTGAGAAAAACTTGTTTCAAAACTTGTCATGAACACGAAACTAAAACTCTTCAAATAAGTGTATATGCTTGTAATATGCCCTTTTTTTGTTTTAGAAAAACATTAAGCACCATTTGAAACCCTATGTTATAAGGTGAGTTAAGAAAGATTAACGCAAATCGTTACCAAAGAGACAAAACGAGTTTGCTTGAAAGAAACACAAAACGTTTGTGACCCACAGCCTTAATAAAACAAAAAAAATAAAAAAAATAACACATGACCCACTAATCTTTGTTGTAAACCAAAAATCCATGTGTAAAAATGAAAAGTAAAACACGCTTATTGTTTAAACAATAAGAAAGAAATAGAGAAAAGAAACTAAGGAAAGAATAAAAAAAAAGAAAAAATAAAAAAAAAAAAAAATAAAAAAAAAGAATAACAAAAAAAAAAAAAAAAACAAAAAAAAAAAAAAAAAAAAAAAAAAAAGAAAAAAAAAACAAAAAACAAAAAATCAAATAATTAAAACCGTGTGTAGAATAAGCTCAAAAAGCCAAAACTTTCTAAACCACAAACACAACATGCACGAATACAATACACCCCTAGTTAGCTCTTGATACCAATTGTTAACCATAAGATTTCACTAACAAAAGACGATCCGAAGGTCGAGGAGGATAGAAATAATAAGTTGCCATTGTATTATTTAGAGAGAGAAAGGTAAGATGTGTATGTGTTTTAGAGAGAGAAAGAACACACAAACACACCTTGGTGAAATGATACTCACTTTTACTCCTTTTGTATCATACCTAAGGACTTCTATACTATCTATTGGAATGTCCCTAGGTAGATCCCTCTGGTTCTGGATGAATCATGGAACATATACCTAATCTTAACCACCTTATAGCTCTATAAAATTAAATACATGGTCAGTATTTTGGGTATCTCCATTCTTGCCATTAAAATCATATTATAAAAACCGATCAAGGTACTTGTGATATAAATCAAAGCTTTTGTACCTTGATGTTTTCATCTTTTGAAAAATGCTCCCCCTGCATATGTGCATCGATTATCGAAACCCTTTTGCACATACAAAGGAGAAGCTACCACCTAAGTCCTTTTAGATCACGTTTATTAGTTGCATAGTTTTTAATCATATTTTCTCCCCTTATCCAAAATGTTAAAATCTTTTGATATTTGGGATATCAATTGATTAAGATTGTACGGGGGAGAGATGATACTAATTAGCAAGCTTATTCAGAACATATTAATGCTCCCCTCAATTATTGAGGGAAAGATATAGTGTTAAGTTCATATTTTGAAAGATTTTAAATTTATTAAAAAATTCTTGAAAAATTATACTCGAACACTATATATTTATGAAGTTACACTACATGTATACAAGATGTTGGATTTACGAGTCATGACCTGAAACTTAAAAAGCCATGAGCAACTGACATTATCACTCTGTCTGAATCAGCAATCTGTGGTCATTCTCGTCATTCTCCAATTAGAAGCTTTCTTAGCTTCTCCCCGAACCAACAATCTTTTCAAGAGTAGATATAGAGCGTTCTTCAGGATAGAGATGATATATATTGTAACACCAAAGTCAACTAAGTCCCGGATGTAAACAATTAAACCTTCTAAATAGCCAAAATGATAACACCTAAGTCAACTAAGTCCCGGATGTACACATTTCTTCCTGCAGGATACTGACTATCTAAAAGAATCATCATACCTATGTGAACCTCTTTAATTAAATTTTACTACTTCTTCGAGAATAAGCTTAGAGATTAACCGGTCGGAGAAACATTAATTGAATCAGAAACATATCTTCAACTTCAAGGCTTCTAAAACTACGTAATTATTTCCAAACAATCCTAAGCCTTTTAAAACTATGGGGAGTTGGCAATATTGGCCGTAAATAGTTTTAAGCCTAAGTCACTAATCATGAAATTATATTTAGGCACTTAAAGTTATAAACTTATGACAATTTAAGCTCATGGAGTTAAAATAAATTAGCTCCCCCCTTAAACTTATTATCCGTTAAGTTAAAACTTTTTTCGTATAATTTCTGTCACTTGTTGAAGAAAATTCGAAAACACTTTCTCCCCCTCGAACAAAGACTCGTATTCTATTTAAAGATCTATTGTATTTGTTCGAGTGGTCAAAATTTTTGAAAATCTGTTTGAGATGTCAAAAACTGATTCTGATTTGATTAGAACACTTTTTTAGATGGTTAACCCGAACATGATTTGTAAAATCAATATTTTTGAGAAAAAAATCGTTCGGGTTATAAAACTTATACCAATGGCAATCTAGGTCCTTCGAGTTGCAATGTAAAAGGCGTAAGTTCTTAATTACCATATGTTGCATTCTAAACCCTAAAGGTTGAAACAAATAACATCTAAAGCATAAATGAGTTAAAATTAATTAACTCCCTTTTAAATCTTGATCCCTTCTTGTCTAACCTTTTTCGTTTACTCCTTGATTATTCTGAAAGATCATTTTGAAAGAAGTATTAGCACATTTCTCCTCCTCAAATAATGTCTCATTTTTTATTTAAAGAGCTATAGACATTGTTTGAGTGATAGAAAATTCTTTTAAAATATTTTTCTGATGAGAAACTGAGATGACTGATTTGTTTTTGAAAGATAACACCAACAAAAATAAGATTTCTCTTATTTTGAAAAATAAATGCACTGACACGTACACTTATTTTATAGAAAGCATGGGTTGTGTAGCAAAGTATACACAAGCCTTTGTATGAATGTAAAGTAATTCATACCCGAGAAATTGAATTCCCGTTTTGAGGTCAAGTTATCTTTTTGACGATAAACTTGCTTGAAAAATGATGAGCGGGTTGCTGTCTGAAATAACAGCAAGCCATTGACATGTTTTGAAAGTATTTACAACTTCTGCTTGAACTTCATTTACAACACCGTGTCAATTCCAGAAGACATGTCAGAATTACATATTTTTGTATTTTTTTTCTGGTTTTATATTTTTGTATTTTCTTTTTTGAAATTTTTTATAGAAATGAAAAATCTTTTTGAGTTTTTATATTTTCTTATTTACATATTGTACATAGGATATGCGAAGAGTTACCACCATTACTCTTCATCTTCTTCAGTCAGATTTTGCATTCCAAGCTTTTCTATCAAGAAGTTGAATCTTTCTCGTGGAAAAACTTTGGTGAAGATGTATGCTAGTTGATATTCCCGTTCTGACGAAGTAGAGTTCCACCACTTGATTTTCTACTTGCTCCTTAATAAAGTGGTATCTCACATCTATATGCTTGGATCTCGAGTGTTGAACATTGTTGCAGCATAAAGCGATTGCACTCTTGTTATCACAATACATAAGAATCTTATTGAATTTAAGCCCATAGTCTGTTAGTTGTGATCTCATCCAAAAAATTTGAGCACAACATGAGATAAGGCTATATATTCAGTCTATGTACTGGAGATAGCAGTGCTCTTTTGCTTTTTGGATGACTAGCTAACAAGTTTATCCCCCAAAAATTATGCACTTCTAGATGTGCTACGTCTAGTATCTTGACACCCGGCGTGGTCTGTGGTATGTGCTTAATTACACATACCTTTTACCTTTAAAAACAAGCTAAAATAACCAAAAACGGACTTAAAATGCCAAATATATGCTTGTTTTGCTAATTGTATTGTGCAGGAATATTGTATTGAGCTATGTCACAAGGATAACTAACAGATAAGGACGAAAATCAAAGCTGAAACGTCACAAACCGGACTTGAATGGAAGTAGAGTGTGAAAAGACAAGCCAAATCTAAGCCGGAAAGTCATATCAAGTCCAATAAAGTCACAGAAAAGTCTAACTGGTCAAAGCCCCAAGTCATCTCCCCGAAGCAAATCAGTAACACAAGCAAGAAATATAATGTTTAAGGGTTGAATTTGAGCCAACACACTAAACTTGCATTTATAAGAGAAAAAAAGAAGAAATAAGAATAAGAAGGGGCCAAATTGCACAAATTGACAAAAGCCTATACCACAGAGTGGGCAAATAGACTGCCATGCTTATTAATTGGTTCCACCCACAAGCACTGCTCTCCCGCTCAAAAGAGTGATTTACAAACTTTGGGGTGTGGTTTTCGCACATAGTCACTCCCAAAGTTTATGAACCATAAGGACGTATGCGTGCAATATAAATAAGAAACATGAAGCGAATAACTTTGCCAAACTACTCCATACTTGTACCTGTCAGTCTCCCTAACTTCTGTTATACCAACACCTTTTCCTCCGCCTTTTTTGTACACACCCAAATCACGTGGTTTACCAATCCTCCTTTCTCTACCCTGCACCTCTAAACAACCCTATGGTCACACTCGCACTCCTCCTGCCACTAAAAGAACCTAATCCTATTTGGCAATCCACTAATCACCTCAAGGCATAAAGGCTCGGTGTAAGTTTTAGTATGATTTTGTTGGGCTTGCTTCTCACAAAACATTATCACAAGCCTCAGTTATAAGAAGAGGAATGACAGAAGAACTAGGAGTTAGTTAGTTGTCTTTGTTGTTATTTTATGAGCAAGTAGTTAGCAGTTTTAATTTTCAGTTTTGTATTTTTCTTTCAATTTTAAGCAATTTTTCTTTCAAGCTTTTTAAAATAGCTTTAAGCTCTTGTACTGCCATTCTTTAAACTTGTACTTCAATCATTTTAGTAATCACATTCAGTTTATAAGCTTCTTGTGTCCTTTGATTTCAATTTGAAGTTGTTTTCATCAAATAAGCTCTTAATAAGCTCATTTGAGCTTATTTCTCTAAATAAGCTCAAATTTAGTTACAATTCTGTTTTTAGCAATTCATTTACTTGCTTTCATCAATTTACATCCAAGTAATGATCAATTAAGGCATTGGTATTCATTTTTGAAAGCTACAAGGAGATATAAGCTTTTTAAAAGCTTATTCAAGGTTTAGAGGCTTGGTAGCCATTAGGAACACTTAAGTTTCTACTTTTGGATATCTTAAGTGTGAAGATTCTGCAAAACTAAGGTTTCATTCTCTCAATTCCATTTTAGCATTTACATAGCTTATTCATTTAGCTTATTTCAGTATTTGTTTGCTTATTCTTGTGCTTAAACCTGTTGCATTTAGCTTAGACAGCTTATAGTTGTCATTGTTTTAAGCTTTCTTAGTTAAAAACTCATCTAGACTTCATTCTTGCATTTCTGTCATAAATAAGTAATAAACCTAGTAGAGAAACTAGCTTATTATCACTAATAAGCTAGTACTTTTATAGCTCAATTAGCTTAAGTAGGTTAATTTTAATAGAAGTAGATAAAAAGTTTCATCTGTTTTAGCCTTAAATCAGTTTTTAAGTATAAAATAGATTTGACAGCTTTTCTTAAGTAGTGTTTGGCATAAGGTTTGTTTGACTCTTAAAGTCAACTGCATTTTGTTAAAACTCTTTGCTTAGTTGAGTTTACTCATTTTACCAGGTTTAGAATAGGTTTTAAAGATTAGTAAGAAGAATTTAAGATTTTTGAGCTTAAAAAGTAAGCCTAGCACCAGGGCAAGATATGAGTAATGAGGTTTTGTAGACAAAAGTTTCAAAAGCATTTTAGATGTCAAACTTGATTTATGCAGTTTCATTTACATGTATTGAGTAGTTAAAAGAGTTCTAAAGTAGAAAGTTAGCCTGCATCTTTGTTCATTGCCAAATGCACCAGCAACAAAAGTTGCATCAGCAACAACAGTTTAAGCTGTTGTTGCTAGGCACTTTTTCTAAGTCCTTTTTAGTATTAATAAGTAGGAGTTAGGTTTAGGAATTAAGCATTTGTGTAGGTCTCTTTACTTAATAAAAAAAGCACTAAAGTTACCATAATCAGGTTTTTTGTCCTGCTATTTTACTCTCAAAATTAGCTTTATCACCTATTGGCCATTCAGCTTATTGCATTTTGCATTTTCATTTCTAGATTAAATTTTGAAAAACTTTTTATCTAGATTTGTTCAAAGCAAATAGCATAGCTTATTTCCAAAGTTTTAGCTTTTGAAGTTTAGAAATAAGCTGTGAAGCTTATTTGAAAAAGCTTATAACAGTTTTAAGCAAAAACTAGCACTTTTTCATTTCAATTTTCTTGTTAAATTTGTTAATACTCAGCTAATTTTTGTTTAAATATCCATAGTACACATCTTAATCTACCATTAGCTTCTTTGTTTTTTCATTTTCCCCTAGAAATAAGCTAGCAATAAGCCAAAACCCAAAAGCTCAATTCTAAACCCACCTTAGTTTTCCTGTGACAGAATCAAGATGCTTATTTCTAACTTATTCATTGTTAAAAGTCAAAAGTGTCTTGGTAAATGTTGTATTGAATAAGCTCTTTTATAAGTTTGTAGTTTTAAGTTTTTGCTGAATCTCATTTTTCAATAAGCCAAAAATTAAGCCATAAGCGTAGGGTCTGTTTTGTAGTTTTCTCATAGTTCAGGGTTGCCCGTTTACATTGTAGTGTAAATTCCCAAATCTTTGCCCGCCTACCCTTTACTTTTGTCTTTTACATTTCCTACCCTGGACTTTTCAAAAATAAAAAAAAAAAAAGGGGAAGACACTTGGTCCGGGTGAGCAAGACTCGAACCCTGGACCAAGCGATACATCCCCTTTATAACACACACCTCTTACCACTGCGCCCTTGGGTCTTTTTCGTTATAGACCCAAGGTGCTTAGTATTTAAGGGTGTTTTGGCCAAAAAGCCTTATAAGCTGTTCGAGCTTATTTCGGGCTTATTTCTCAAGCAACCTTGTGTTTTCTTATTTTTCGTAGGATCCTTATAGTGTCTAGTATTTTTAGAAAAATTTTCAGAATTTTTCGTAAACATTTAGTATTTTTTATAATTTAATTTAGTTAAAAGTTTATTTAATTCATAAAAAATACAAAAATTATCAAAAAAATATTTTGCTTTTTTAGAAAATTTTCTTTTGTCATCTAGTTTGTAGGAAAAATATAAAATTTTTCGTAGGGTCATTTTTACAACTTTTTGTCGTTTAAAGAACGGGTCCGGGTACGGGATTTTGTTTTGACTCGTTTTTGGGTCAAACGAACTCCGTTTTCGGTCTAGTCTTTTTCATTCTTCGTTATTTGATCCCTAGAGTAGTTTAGAAGCAAAAATTTCTTCGTAGGGTTATTTTTAAAGCTTTTAGGTTTTTCCCCCTTTTGTTCGGGATTCGGGCCCTCGTTTTCTAGTTTATTTTCATAATTTCTAGGTTTTTCTTAAACGTTTTAGTTCGTTATTATCTAATTTGACTTTTTCCACTTCCCAAACCAATTCCTTCCTTCAAACTCAAATCTTCGATCGTATCGATTTACCAGTCCAGCCTCGTTGGGGATAAACGACCCGGGAAAGCTCTATACTACTTCTCGGTTTTATTGATCTTGTTGGTTTTTACACTTAGATATATATTTTATATTTTAATATATATTATATATATTTACAGTGTGAATTCCACCAATCATCCACCACGTTTACGGATTCAGTCCCCCGTTTTGAAAATCGGTGGGAATGGTCCCAGAAGTGGTCATTTTGGTGCGTGTTTGGTCCCAAGGGATGAACGATCGTTAAGTCGATTCGTTAGTGATGGGTATTATTGTAATTTCGCATAAAAAGTAGTATAGTGCACCGTTGGTCCCTAAGTGTAAAATTTCTTCCCATCACATCACTATTTAATATATTCAATATTCACTTCAGTTGCACATCTCATCCCTATCATTTTAAAAGATTATTCCCGCCCGAATCATATTCCTACTCTCTCACAAATCACTCATACAACCATACCTACAGTCTATTTCTTCGATCAAACCCCACATGCAATGGTGTTAGAGGACCACACGGGATGGAAGCTCTGCCGTCGAGAGTGGACGGGCACCACCGAGCAATTCATCAAACAACTCAAATCGACTTATGGTAATGATTTGAAGCGCTTTTGCTCAAAGTTAATTTTTTTTACAAATGTAGTGTTCTTTACTTGTTTTATTGTCGATTTATGAAGTTAGGGTTTGATTTTGATTTTCAAATAATGCACCCAATATGTTTTCGATTCGAATACATCATGGTGGAAAATTTCTAAGCTATCCAGGCCAAATGTATGTCAGTGGTCGTGTCAATATATTTGATATGGTCGATATCGATTTGTTTACTGTCGTTGCGCTAAACATGATGGTTCTTAAATTAGGTTACACATGTGAATCTGAGCCCATGTTTTATAATTATCTTAGACCACTCACCAGTCTAGATGTAGAGTTGTATGCTTTGGCTTGCGAGGAGGATGTTCGTTGCCTGGCTACCCTTGTTAGGAGCTTTAAGTTGATTAAGGTCTATATAGAACATGGTGTTATCATTTTAGACTCTTACCTTAGGGCACCATGGTTTAGGGCAACATTAGAAGATAATACCGATGAGCTTGCAGGTAGCATTGCAACAAATAGAACTGAAAAAATGTTGTTGTTGACCTGGCATGAGTCTAGTGAAACCACTAAGGAACCTGATTGTATTTTAACCCCGCCCACTGATGAGTCTGTCATCACATATACACAGTTGAGTGGTGCACATGGAGTTGACACATAAAGCCATGTTCTCCAGACAATACAATCATAGTTTAGTGACATAAACATGAGTTTTTTCTCACAATAAGCAACTGCTAGTCAGGTTATAGATGATGTGATGAGGCAATTATCATTTGATAAAACAAAATTGGATGGAGAGGCAGGCTTTGCTGAAGTTGCCGGGAGTGGTGTGGACAGTTCAGGGTTAAGTCATGATGAGTCATTTAGAGTTGGTGACTTGGACTTGAACTTAAATGAACCTGTAAACCTAAATGTTTCCTAAGTTCAAACACAATCTGAGCTCCTTGTGTCTGAGGAACCAGATGTTGGTCCTACTCAAGAACCCATTTTAGCAAAGGTTAGCACTCAAGAACCCGTTGTAGCAGAGGTTAGCACTCAAGAACCAATTGTGGTAGAGGTCAGCACTGAGGCACCCATTGTGGAAGAGGTTGAAACTCAGGAATTCAGTGTTGAAGATGTTGTAATTGAAGATTATGTTAGTTCTGGAGAAGATATGGAAGATGCTGAACAGGGTAATGGTTAGGAAGATAAATCAGCTCCTACTGATAAACAGTTCTTCTATGATGATGAAGGAATAGATACCGCATATGAAACTAAATATGATGTTTAGTCTAGTGAAGATGCAGGTACAGATGATGATGATGATGTAGATGAAGATTTTTTGTTAGATGAAGAAATGAGATTGTAGAGCCTGATGTTGATGTCCAATTGTTTGGTATTAGCATGGATCTTCCTTTTGACAACATTGGTATCACTAATCTAGTGCCAAATGATGTTTTAAAAGGAGAGGACGTGGATGTCATCAATGTGGATGGTTTTGACAGTGACCCTGGTAATGATGAAGAAAGAAATTATAGGAAAAGAAGGTTAGCCTAATTGAGGACGGAAATGGAAGGTGTTATAAATGTTAGTGGTCAGTGGAAGTACTCATTTTACACTGGCCAGAAATTTACTAGTCCAAAAGTGGCTAAGGACAGAGTCTACCTGCATTCCATTGAAAGCAGAAGGAATTTGAAGCTGTATAAGAATGATAGTGTCAGGATAAGAGCAAGATATGAAGGAAAAGTGCCTG
Organism: Tanacetum coccineum; assembly: GCA_026074375.1. Classification (NCBI taxonomy): domain Eukaryota; kingdom Viridiplantae; phylum Streptophyta; class Magnoliopsida; order Asterales; family Asteraceae; genus Tanacetum; species Tanacetum coccineum. The sequence goes on from BQNB010010603.1 coordinate 36,223, forward strand.
TATTTACAATGTTACAAGGTACTGGACCAACTGGCCCATATAGTGGAATGAAAGCTGGGCCTAGTGGATCAAGTGGCCCAACTACTAGGTGTAAAAAAAGGAAGAATACAGGTACCAATAATGACAGTCAAGCATCTCCTTATTTTTTAGATGCACATGTTAAAATGGATCTCTGCCCTTGGGTCTTGTATGTGGGAAAATACAAATTCACAAAAAATTAGGTGGTGAAGACACACAAGGATACACACATGCCTTCAATCTAGGGAAATCAAACACTGCACTTACAAATTCTTGTCTGAAAAGATATTTGAACAAGTCAGGGTTAATCCAGATATCCCAGTTAAGTTAGTTCAAGACCAGCTCCAACGTGAGCTGGAGGTTCAGATATCTATGAGCAAAGCTTTCAGAGCTAAAGCTAAAGCTGAAAGAGAGATTAGATGAGATCACGTTTTGCAGTATTCTATGCTTAGAGACTATGTTGTTGAGTTACAGTCTACAAACCCTAATACCACTGTCAAGATTGCAGTTGAAAGGAATACTGATTCTTCTTTGCCTACTAGGGTGTTTCAGAGAATATACGTTTGTTTGGAAGCATTAAAATTGGGTTTTAGAGCCTGCAAAAGAGATATGTTAGGCTTAGATGGTGCATTCATGAAGGGGCCATTTCCAGGCCAAGTATTGGTAGCAGTTGGACTGGATTTAAACAATGGAATGTACCCATTGGCCTATGCGTTGGTTGGGGCTAAAACTAAGAGTTCATGGTGCTGGTTCTTGCAGTGTTTGGGTGATGACATAGATATGCATCCCAATTCAAATTTCGCATTCATAAGTGATAGACAAAAGGTTAGTATTATGCTTGACTAGTTGAATTCTTAATCACTAAATTATATGAATTTGTAACTGATTAATGAATTGGTTCATGCAGGGTATCATTCCGGCCATTAAAACTGTTTACCTAAGTGCAGAACATAGATATTGCTTGCGACACATACATGAAAACATGAAGCAGGGATGGTGTGGACAAGCATACAAGGATTTGTTATGGAGAGCTGCATCTACTACAAATGTTAAGGATTTTGAAAAGTGTATGTTGGAACTTAAGACGATGAATCCTAAGGCACATGAATGGTTGAACAAGATACCAGCAGAACATTGGGCTAGATCTCATTTTTCAGGTAACAAATAAATGCTAGGACAAACCGTGTAATTTTCTTAATGCCATCATAGTTTTTACTGATTTCATATTTATGAGTATTAGGTATAGTTGTATAACATTAAATGATATTGTATTTTTTGATTTGTAGGTAGAGCCAAATCTGATTTATTGCTCAACAACATCTGTGAGGTCTTTAATGGTAAAATAGTTGGATGTAGGGACAAGCCAGTGATCACACTTTTAGAGTACATCAGGGAGTATTGCATGAAGAGAATTGTGAATGTACAAGGTGTGATTGATAAATGTACTGGTCCTTTGACCTCTACTACAACCAGAATCATGGAATCCATCAAGAAAGAAGCTCATTTGATGAAGGTGCAATGGAATGGAGCAAATAAGTATCAAGTTTTAGGTTCACTTGATGATCAGTGTGTTGTGGATGTAGTGAGTATGACATGTTCATGTAGGAAATAGGAATTGACAGGGATTCCTTGTAACCATGTTATTACAGCTTGTTGGAATATGGCTCTGAATGATCGGGTGGCACCACCCCCAAAAACTTGGGTAAATCCTTGTTATTGGTTGAGTACATGGAAGGAAACATACTCTCACAAGATACAACCAATTTTTGGGACCAACTACTGGGAGAAGTCCACATGTCCAACAACACTTTTTTCACCCAAGCATTATGTCCAGGTAGGCCGACCAAAGAAGAAGAAAAAAGAGGTCCAAACATAAGGATGAACCATTTGTGAAAGATGGTAAACTGACCAGTAAAGGAAGAACCATTACATGTCAATCATGCGGAAACATTTGACATAATAAGGCAACATGTAAAGGACAAGGTCGACAGGCAACAACAGGTAGTTATTTCAGCTTCAAGCTATAAGTGTGTCTTTGATCTAAACATCATCTAACAGGTTACGAGGATTTTTGTATTTTTTTAATTTTTTTGATATAGGTGGCAAAAATGCAGAAGGCAGTGGTAGTGCATCTAGGCAAGCACAACAAACAGAACCTACAGTTGGTCAAGATGGTTCAGGTGGATCAGGTGCTGGTACTGTTATAGGTTTGTCTGTTGCTGCTAGTGAAGGTGGTGTAGGTGATCCATGTGGTGCAGGTGTTGACAGTCAAGGTTCATCCCATACTAGATGGACAAAGAGAAGAGTACAAACAGAAAGAATTAGTCCACAAAAAAGAACTCCCACTCAACCTGCAAGTCAACCTTCTACTAGTTCTCAAGTTCCAGTGAGTCAAATAAGGAATGGAGATGGAAGAGAAATGGGTAATGATGTACCAACACAGTCAAGTGCAGCAGGTGGTGCAAGTGAATGGTCTTTTTTGTAATTCCAAAAACTAATCTGTTTTAGGAGAGTGTATGACTATAATTAAAGTCCACATAAGTGGCAAACATCAAAGTCCACATCTGTGTAAGTCCTTATATAACAGTGAATGTTGTTGGTTACATGTGTTACTACGTTCCATAGTCCATTGAATTGCCAGATAAATCAAAGTCATAATTTAGTTGCAAAAGCATGTCAGTATCACAAGAGTTTATACACACTTGGTCCTTGATGTTATAATTGGGTTTACCCGTTTGGTCCCTATTTAACAGTGATTATGTAACTACGTTTCGTATTTCCATTGGTGGACAAAAGGGCTAGTCTTTTGGCGGGCTAATCTCTTGGCGGGAAAATGAAGAAGTGTGGTTTTCCTTACATGATTAGTGTTGGGATTTAACAACTATTAACCATTAAAGATCACGAGTACGTAGCGGAAAGATCATAAACACGTATAGAATATGTAATTAACAAAGGGATCAAGATAACGTACCTTTTAGCAATTAACGAACACCAAAAAAAAAGATCTTTCATTTTCTATAAATCTCATACAAATCCCCTCACCCTACCTAAAAGGTTGTCGCAACTACAGCCTAACCCGTAACACGCTAGACGCTAGTGCCTCACGTAAAATCAAGGTACAAATACACGGGTCAGGGAACAGACATAGACTCTGATCAAAATAACAAAAACCCTTATGTTCTCCCCCCAAATTCGAATACTAGTTTTCATCATCCCCTTTCATTTTACTCATTCACTCGAGTATTTCTTATGCAAAGCGACGACATAAGTGGGGCAGACTTGTCACGTGCCATCCAGACAGTGACCAATTAAACAAAGTGTTCGTAACCATAGGACGACCCAGAAAACTAAAGTAATATTGAGAACGTGTCGCAGGACTAGGGATTACTTTACCTTTTCTCCTTTTTTTTTTTTGGCGAGTTCTTGCTTCCCCTTTTGTATTTTATAACCTACACCTAAAACAATGAATTAACCACGCAAAATCAACACCATAACCAACAAAATCCTCTACAATACGTATCCTAAGCCTCAAAGGTACACTCTACAAGAAACGAGTGAAGCATATTCTTCTAAAAATAAAAAATCTATTTATATAATAAAAAAATAAACAATTTATACATAAAAACATTAAAAATATATCCACAACTTTAGAAACTATAATCCACCGCTTTAGGCAATAATCCAAACAAACACACTATAACACAGACAAACAAAACATAAATAAAAAAAAAAATAAGACTACATAAACAATATTAAGCGCTCAAAATACTCATAGAGGGTAAGTCTAAATTATTGTTCTCTGATCCTCCAACAATTGCAATCAAGAAAAGAACATCCCAAAAGAACAAAAAAAAGGCAGGAACCCACGACTAAAAACATTAATATATGTTAGATGCTTTTTTAATTATTAAAGCTTTGAATCAAAGACCCTTGCGCGATAGGGGAACAAACTAGAAAAAAATCGGATTGGTCACAGATAGTTAATGTGAGCTTTTGACTTTCTACTCTCATCTTCTACACCATTCACAATGGATTCCTTAAATGGACGGCCTATGAAGGAACTACAAGCTACATCAACGACATCACTCGACAAATACCAACAACCCGCAAAACGCCTTTTTAGATACAATACGGCCACAAAAGCTTGTCTGTCTGATGCTGCCATTTAAAACATAAAAACTCGAGAAAATATAACACATGGCAATCAAACAAGCTCATAAGCTCACAAAACGTCTAGGCTCAAAAAAAACATAAAGAAATAAGCATTCACCAATCAATTAAAAAAACATTAATTCACTAAAGTCACTTTCGCCAACGAAATAATATCAGAAAATCTAACCATAAATTCCAAGAAGCAATTGAAGGAACCAAAGACTCATAGAAACATTTTAGTATACCCATTATAATGTGAGATACTCTGTAGAGCATCCTTATGCATTAAGACGGTCGATGGATGTTTTCGAGCTATATAAAGAGTACCTTTCATCGAGGGAAGCTACTATGCGTTTTATATTAAAATTTCAATTTTTTTATTAAATCATGAAACAATAATCATTAACCCTAAAACAAAGAGTAATGCCTAAAAACAAAAAAAAAAAAAAAAACCAAAGAAAAACTAAATTAAAATAATTAATGCGATGCGGAAGCAACGATGAAAGAAAAACTTAAAAATAAACATCTAAAAAAAAACTACACCACCGTAAATAAAAAAAACAAACCATTTTATAAAACAAAATATTGTCATTTTATAAAAAAAACGAAAACAATTTCTTCTGTCATTATTAAAATAAAATATTAAAAGAGAAGACAAGAGTAAATAAGGAAATAATCACAATCCTTTTTATCGCACCAAACATCACGAAAAATTAAAAATAAATCGACAAAAACTTTAATTATCGAATGCCTAAAATAACAACATTAATATTCATCCATTTATAAATACACTTTACCAATAATTTTATTTTAATGAACCCAAAAAAAAACCCTCTCCACACATAACAACCAATCCACTCACAGACCCACCACGCCCTATCCGCGCGCCCACCCCAAACCCCGCAGACACTCCCCCCCATACACACACCGCCCCCCAACTACCCCCCCCCTCAACCCACCAAAAAAAGGAAAAATACAGACAAAAACAAACTATAAAAAGCAAAAAAAAAAAACAAAAATAACAAAAGAAACAAAAATAAAAAAACACCACAAACAAATAAACCATCACAAACACCTCCCAGCCAACCCAAAACAAAACCAAGACACGAAAAACACAAATCCAAAAAAAAACCAACACCCACACCACACAACACCACCCTTCACGGCTCCCCAGTCTCACCCTACCACTAGAAAAACACTCTCTTCTGCCAGCGACACCCAATGAAACAATCCAGACACACCCCTACCCCACAACAACTCCACAACCCAACTCCCCCTCACCCACCGCGCCCCCCCCCCACCTCTAACAATAAAGACACAAAAAACAAAAACCTACCACAACCACACCACCCCCCCACGGACCCCCACACCCCGCCAACCAAAAAAAAAAACAAAAAAAAACCCACTTCCCACCACTCCCAACCACCCAAAATAAAAACAACAAACACAAACCACAAATATAGAAAAAAAAAAAAAAATAAAATAGCAAAATATAAAAAAACAAAAAACAAACCCTAACCCCAAAAACAAAAAGCAAAAAAGAAAAAAAAGAAAGACAAAAAAAAGACCAAAAAACAAAACACAAAAAACGAAAATCAAAAAAAAAACCCAACCCACCCCCTACACACCAGCAAAAAAAAAAAACAAAAAAAAAAACAAAAATCAAAACCACCACCCCCCACAACTGAAAGCCAAAATAACTATAAAATACAAAAAACAAAAACCGCCAAACAAAAACACCACACCCCCCAGCCACCAAAAAAACAAAAAAAACAAAAACGACAAAAACAAAACAATGAAAAAAACACAAAAACAAAATTAAACACCAACCACCATATCCCAATCGCACCAACCACATCCAATCCCAACAAAAAACATGCGCCCCCTCCCCCGCCCCAGCCCATCACCCTCCAGCGTTCAATCCAACCCCCGCCGCCCCCCACATCAACCCTCCCACTCCCAGGCTAGCCGCCCATTCGCCCGCGCCCCCCCCCCACCCGCCCTCCCACCCACCGCCCAAGCAAAAAGAAAACACCAAAGGAGGTGTTAAGGTTTTATCAAACAAAGTCGCTTAAAAAAAAGACTGCCAGTATAGGTTAGGTTTGCTGAAAAAGAAATTACCAGAGTACCCAGAAAAAAGCCTCCCTCGATTAATACCAAACGACCAATCGCAGCAACCCATATCAAACATACATCAACACAATTACAATCAACACCAAAAGAAAGGATAATTCCTAACTACATTCCCTCAAACAAAATATTCCACCTCTAGACCAACCCGCCCCTAAACCCGAACCCCTCCAACCAAAAAAACAAACTAATGAAATTTCCACACACAGACGCGCACCAAACAAACAGAACGAGCACACAACCCCCATCAACACACCCTCACTCCATCTACCAGTGCCGCTCCACCCCATACAACCCCCCCCAACCCGCCCAGCGCCCCAGTGCCCCCGCTCCGCCCGCCCTTAAAGCCGCCTCCCCCCCCCCCTTACCTCCCCCCCCTAGATGAGCGTTCACACACAACACTTTTTGGAAATACACCTGCCCCCAACCTCACCCCCCCACTTGTCCCCCCTGCTAACACCTCCCCCGTCCCCTACACCACACCTCTAAAAACGTTCAACCTCCCGCCCTACATTAGCCCGTCGCCACCCCACCCCACCTCCCATCACCACCAAACCGCTTCCCCATAACAATTAGTTTCACTGAGGGCATAACCCACTGCGCGCCCAAAAACAAAGGTTGGGTTTCACAACACCTCCGAGACCACCCGCCGGCCCCCCGCACTGTAGCCCTCCCCCCCCCGTGTGCTTGTGCCCGGAGGTAAAATAAAAAAAAGGCAAAAAATACCCAAAAATCCTAATTACACTTAGGTGAGGGGTTATGGTTGGGGGAACATCTTAAATTATGTCAACATTGATATTAAATAACAAAAGGATTAACATAAACTAACGCTCCAAATCAAAGTTTCCAAGAAGTTTAGGTTTTAATAATTAAAAAAGAAAATAAAGGAAAGGTTTCCCACCAAAAATCTTCGGGCTAAAAACCCCTCCCTAAAACCATTATATAAATAACCCTAAAAGCCAAAAACCCCCAAACCAAATAAAAACACAACAAGCGAGACCCACACACACACGACGTGATAGTAAGGACCCCAGAGAATTTAGAGATCCAAAAGAGACGCTATCCCAAGTATCGATCCGAGTCTGTGATGTGAAGACCGCACCATGCAATCATCAGTAACCCCTCCTCCCACATTCCCCCTACCACCACCCCTCATACCAAAAAAAAACAAACCCAAACACCCACACCCCCCAAAGAACACCAAAACCAAAAAACCAAACCCCCCCACTAAAACCATAAAACCCAAAAACCAAACCCTATACAAACAAACCTCGAACATTCAAAAAAAAAATTACCATCCCATAACAACTATGCCTCTTAGTCTTTTTAATACCCCCCCCCCTCTCCCACCCGACGCCTGGTAGATTCTTCCTCACCCTGACCCCTCTCATGTAAAGGGCATCCACGAACTCGCGAGGCCAACGATAAGAAATCTACCACGGAAACCGACGTACTTCGTTACATCACTCCTAACTAGTATTCCCCCCACCACCACACGCGGGCTCCCCACACCCACCCCTCGCAAGGCCAAAGCCCAACATAGTAAACACCTACATCAACCAAATACCCCACCGACTCACTCACCGGTCTGACCAACCATCCTCCGCGTTCTTGGTTTTCTCGCCCCGAACTCCTCAGCGCCGAGAAGAACTAACGCCATAGTTCTACCTACTACTCTCTTTCTAGGTGGCAATGTCGATATCCCCACACCCACACGCATTCGCGCTCCGCATTTGAGAACACAGTCTCACCCCAGAACACCACTCACCATCAAAAACGTCACACGGCAAGTGAGCCACCAACGCACCAATGTACCTCAAGGTTTGTGAGTCCGCTAAACTCAGGCGGGAGCCTTATCATATATGTAATGCGACCAAGAAAAAAATAGTATAATTGCGACTAAGTAGCCAACATACTGATTACATTCAAGGTCGACATAGATCCTACAGTCCCCACCCCCGAACCATACACGAATGAAAAGTCGTTCACAAAACACCTTCCAACAAAAAAAACACATTCTTATCAAGGGAACAATTGTTTAAAAGTGGAAGTGAGGTAGGCTTATGTTGGGATGGGATTAGTCAGCGTAGAAAAGAAAATATACCTTACCTGACCAGTTCTTTCTACTTTCTCTATCTTTCTACTTCTTCTTTACTTTCTTCCAAAATCGAGAAGATAGGCCCAATTGAATTGGGTGTAGTTATCTAATAACCTATTATTTAATTAAATATAATAATAACGAGCTAGTGCAAATAAAAAAAAAAAACGTAAAATAAACAACAAAAGTGATCACCCAAATTATAATCGTTCCAAAGTTACTACAACCACCCCCCTCACCCGTCCCCATTACCGCCCACACCACCACCCCGGCACCCACCCCTCCCACCGCCTAACATTTCCAAGACCACTCTAACAACAAACACTCCCCAAATACTTAACCCCAACACCACCACCCCTCACCCGCCCCCCAGACCCCCGACCCCCCAACACCCCAACACACCCGACCAAACCCACCCGTTGTTAACCCAAACCACCAGCGCGAAACAGAACTAAACGAAAGAACACCAAAAAAACAAACACACACACTCCTATAAACCACCCCGCAACCAGAACATCGTCAAACCTCAAAACAATAACAATAGCAACCCCTCCCCAGCCATCAATATCCCCGAACACAAAACAATAAAATCGAAAATATAAAAACAGATTTAAAACGATAAACCTAAATAAGAATTTGGTACCCCTATAAAAACCTACCGCGTACGAAACGATCGATTTTACTAGAAAACCAAACATAATATTATTTCCCAACTTAAACTTCCTGATCCCTTTTCCCTACAAATGGGGATTACCTTGTATCGGGGATTTTAGGATAATAGAATAGGGGAAGGGATAAAGAGATAAATGTGATAAACAAATCAAAATACCCCACCTTCCATATATAGGGGGGTATTAAGTCAAATCTAAAATATATAAACTTAGATTATAGAGGGCACGAAATTAATACCAAGCAGAGAAGATGCCCCAACCCGCCCGCACGCCCCGGCCTACTCTTTTTTTAATTTTTTTTTTTTTCTTATTAAAACCGCTTCTATTCTTTTTTTATTTTGGTCAGTCCCTTATCTAACAAAAAAAACACAAAGGACCAAAAACCATGATTAGTTACCAACACAACCTTTTATTAAAAAAAATGCCTTTTTTAAATTTATAATTAATATTTAATTTTTAATAAACTAATACACAATCAAAATACCATAGACAACCCCACAACAAACCAAATGTTATACCCCCTACACATAAGAACAACACCCACGAAGTTCCACACCTAACACCGCCCCCTGAACTTATGAAAACTAAACAAACTAGAATACAAAACAAACCATCCCACACCCTCAACCAACCAACACAACACCACCCACCCCACCCCACAACAAATATACTCCTCCGTTACACCTACCCATAGTATACGCCCATGCACCCCCTCCCCATAGACTACACCGCTCCCCGCTAAATCCTCTATCCCGGGTTGCGTCACCAATCCAAATTGCCCAATAGCCCCCGTGAACCACAACCCAGGCGACTGTCTCTCGCTCCACACAACTGCAGCCCTCGCACAATCACACCCGGCTCACAAACCACCCCCAACAAATCCACAGACCGTACTCACTCTCCCAACTCCACGTGCCTCGCACACACCTCTGACAAGCTCGCTCGACTGAGCATCACCCTCCCTAGCCAGAGCCTAGCTAATATAAGCCTCATTCAATCTCTAATAGCTCTCTCTCCTGCTCTAAGCTTCCTCTCCCACTAGCTAGCTCCAATGGAGCATAGCAAGATAGCACAAAAGCATCAATCATATAGGCTAGCTCTCTCTCTAGCTAGCCTCCAGCACCATAGTCTCCCAATATCTGTTCGCGAGATCTAGCTATAGCTGCTGTCCCCACTATAACCACACTTATTTTTCATGCTAGCCTCCCACATGGATATGATTAACCTCATCTTTCAGAGAAAAAATCTCTCCTCTCCAACCTTGCTGAGCTCCAATATGAGCTTTCGCCCTAGCTCAAATCCCAATAATGCCCAGAGAAGATGATGTGAAGAATCCCAAAAGCTGAATTCAAAGCTCGTGCACACATAGCCTAATGAGCACAGCTCTTAGCTTCCCGACTTTGCAAATAGATCGAATTGTCAAAAATATAGAATACAAACAAACAAACCAGTTGATACGGAATATGTCGAGAAAACATCACAGCAGTGCCACATGAGAAATACATAATAAAGTTTCGATAAACATTAAACGTAAGTATAAATAAAAAGCTATAGCCGTTCACTTATGCTAGAATAGGTTCATGATGTATTCTGACCTCATTTTTAAGTGAGTAACAATATGAATAAAAAAAAAAAAAAAACCTTTATGGATATGGTATCAAAAGTCATATAAATACCATAAATTAAAGACTTCACAGAATACAAACAAACTTATAATAAAAACTTTCGCTTTTCATCATCTTATGTTTCTTTCCCCTGACTTCCACGCCCTTCTTCTCTTCTTTTCTTCTGTCATTCCGGTCTTTTCTATCTTTGAATTTGGTTTTCTCCCTTCCTTCCCTTCTCGTTCTTCTTTCCTGTTTTCCTTCACCTCGTTTTTTTTGGTATTTTTGATGAAAGATTACAAGTTTAAAAGTAATCAACTTCAAACAGAACTACACTTTTTGGGTGCATGGGCCCGCAAAGCTTTCTATTAGGGATTCAACAAAAACATTAACTAACATATCATCAAAACAACCCTACAGTAACAAACCAGAACAAATTACCAGAGCACCAGCAAAATGCAAACTTCCCCAAAATTCACAACATCCCTCCTCCCTACCCACCACCACCTCCCCTCGACCCTTTTTTTCCCTTTCCCCCACCTACACACATAGCCTGTACATACCACCCATACCCAAGTCCACCATTATTCTCCCCCCCCCCCAACACAAGAAATCCTACACTAACCCATATAAACGAGACAACAAAGTTACTTAATCTATAACCCATCATAGGCTAACGACCGACTAAGATACTCCAACCACCCACCCAGCCCCAAAGAAACCTCTCAACTCTGCCTATCTCCTGTAATGCCATGACGTTAAAATTACCCCGCCGACGCCCACGCGGCCCATATCTCCCCCACGACTCACTTACCTTAATCACTACCCACGTACCCTCATCCCCATCGCTTCCCAGTCATCTGCATTCCCCCCACCCACCCCCCTAGCCTTCCTAAACTGCCTACCCCGACCCCGCCCCCCCCCCACGCACCCCCCCCCCACACCCCTTCCCACCACTGGTCACCCACCCCCATCCCCCCCCAATGCTCCATCATTCCATAAACAATTCTAAAACGGAGATAATCCAAGCCGAATAACTGCAACACTTTACCCAATATAAAACACGATAACAGGCAAACCCATACAATTATCCCTTTTTTAGTTTTGTGTATAGACGAAACTTAAACGGGACCCAAACCATTCCTCACACTAGACACCCTCCACCATGTAGTCAAACCCATTAATACATAGTATTTGAAGTTATTTATAATTAGACGTTTTGTATTTATGTATCCACATATAGTACCAAAAGTACCACAAGATTGAATAACAAACAAAGAGAAAGTTGTCATACACTCCGCACATACAAACCCCCCAAAACATGAGCCCACTCCCACCACCCCACACCCGCACCCTCCACACCCCAGCACCCCTCCCCCCCCCCACACCCGCACGCCCAACCCCCTGCGCCGCTCTTTTACTAAAATTGACCCAAAACACACCCCACATCCAGAAATTTAAAACACACCCATGTTTCCAACGTACACGGCTCGTCACTCCCCCCCACCCAAAACCAAGCCCATGGAAACCCCTAGCAAACCCCCCCAAACCCGCACCACGCACCATTGCCCCAACTACGTCTCCCCAGTAACTCCCCCTAGCCCCCACCCACTATACTACAACCCTATCCTCCGCCTCACCATCCAGTTCTCTCCTATCTCTTTAGGGTTTAAAATTTTATTGTATTTTAGGACCCTCATACATACCCATTTACCTTTCAACCAACAAACCCAACATACCACCAATACCCATTACTACCTACCCCACCATACACAATCCCCAACTTCCCCGCACAATTGGCAACAGAACTTTAACATAGGATAGAAGTTTGCCCTAAAACCCATACTACGCACGCACCCCACAACGCACCCAGCCAATCCCCCATCCACGCTTACCAGTGAACTAATCCTAACCCGCCCCTTACAACCAAACCCCAAACGAACAACCCCTCCCCCCGACCACCATCTCCAATTATCACCGGTCAAATTAGAAACCCATCACACAGACCAAGCATAGTCCTCAACTACTTAACATCAAACATGTACGCAGGCGTAATAAGTAAACACAATAATAACCCAACTAAAGACTCCTCAAACTATGTCCGAACAAACCACCCAGCCCCCACCACATGCTCATCCAATAACAGAAAATTCCTATATGCGTCCGCGGGCAAACAACAACGTCAAGTATCAACCAAACACACAGGTTACAAAGCTTACAATCCAGATCCCCGACATAACATAAGTGCAAAACCCCCCAGCTAATGCCGAACCCACTCCCACCGCAATTCCTCCCCTAGCGCCACCTGTCAGTTCTCACCCGTACCTACTACAAGGGTTCACAACAGCCCGCCCCGCCTAACCACAGTACTCGTGGTGGCTCATCAGGGATCTGCCACACCCCTAGATAGCTCAAACACAAAACTCAAGAAACAAGGCTCAAAACGAACACACCTAAAAAACCAAAAATACCCCCACCCACTACGAAAAACTAACCGAACACCTAAAATCAATCCCTGATACAAAAAAAAACAGTGAATTAAAAATCATATCCGAACAGAGAGCTAATAAGAACAAAACAAAACAAAAAAGAAAACAATCCGGCCCCCACCCAACGCAGAACACGAGAAGATACCGCCACCCACCCCGGACCGGCCCCTTCCAACCGGCCCCTCACTTGCCCACACCAAGACCATTTCATAATTGTTCTCCTCCGGCGATTTAGACCCTTCCCCATCCCATGCGCAACTTTATGATTTTCCGATGCGTATGGACGCTAAATCCACAAACCTCAGTACGTCCCTCCCCCCGTACTACCCGTCCCACCTCCCCCCCACCCCGGCTCACCCGTCCAACATTCACCCTCAACATACTTCCCAATTCCCAGATTTTTGTGGAGTGGTACGCATACAGACAATGAACTAATTACTTCCAAGCACATAATAATTCCAAGTCTTCGTGTATGAAGAACCAGGAATTATCACCGTTAACCCAACCCCAGGACACTCCCCCCACACCACCCCTACCTTAATTAAAAAATCTCCCATGACACAAACCCATCGAAACCCCGGTTAACATCAACCCTCTTCGGTCCATAACACTCGCAACCCCCAATAGTGTTGTAGGCGTACCACTCATATTAAGGGGTTAAATTGGGAGCAAAAACAAAAGACTCTGAACCCCTCCCCTACCAAATCATCGGAAGAGCGTTGGCCCAAAACAAGACTAAACCAAACTACTCAGAAAGGTACATAAACAAACCAAGTGTTGAGATACATTGGAAAAGATAGATCAGGGTCAAGACAAACTTATCCGTCAACGTTATCCCCATCCTTATTATGTTTTCCCAAAAATAATTGTGATCTTTCCAATTGAGGATAAGCCCGATAGAAGTGATGTCAGAAATGCATCGGTTACATCTTCCAATGTTCGTGCTGGACACAACATATCATTTCCGACAACACAACCCGGATGTTTGGAAGCGAATTCAAAAACCCAGCATCGAATGTGATTCCACACCCATCCATCCTACCTAACTACGTAGAGTCCAAAATGCAACCACAAGCTAGACCTAATCAACTTGTTGAACAAAACAATCACAACAAGTTGAGAAAAGGAACATTCAGTTACACACTCAAATAAGTTATCATATTGCATTTAGACTTAATTCACCACATATGTTTAATATTTCAAACATATTATTCCAAGGTTACATGTTTCATTTCCTAAAATTCTTACAAGAAACTCCATTTCAATCTAAGGGACAATTCTTACGTAAATGAAATTTTTTTTCTAATATGTTTAACAACATATTCGATCTTAAAAAAAACAAAATACTTCCACTAGCTTTCAGATGTACTCATGAGCTATCTTATTTATAATTATAAATCAAATCCAACAAGTGATTGATTTAACAATTAAACTTAAGATTATGCTCACTAGATGCGTGCTTATAATCCACACTTAGATTCTTGCAAATTTTGTATACTTTTAAAGAATATATATTGGATTCATAAAACCTCTTTTGATTACTCATCATCCTCGCAAGGTAATCATTCAATAAGAAGTTCTTGAAATCCAATTTGTCATATTTCTTTATAAGAAAACAAGTATGATAATTTTAATCATGTTTATATATTTACAATTTGTAAATGAAGAAGTTTTAATCATAGACAATTTCTTGTGTATGAGTACGACACTTATGGTCAAAAAAAAAAATGACGTGTAAAAAAATATGTATACGATATTCTCCTCATGAGTCTTCTCTAAAAGGAAACTCATATATAGCCTCATCATCTAACTGATAGGTTAAAGATCAATCAAATTTTAAGAACAAGATTATCCCCTTTTGACAGCATCTTTACATTCATAGTTTTTGAGTCATCTATTAGATCTAAGATCTAACAATGCATCTCTTAAATTTAGTAGGTTCATTATGATCCTCTAACTCATAATCCTCATCATTGATATAAAAACATATCATGAGGAATCCTTGCGGATCTATGAATATGAGTAACATCATTTTAAGGTTTAACATTTACATGTTTAGCCTCAGTATGACATTCGCTAGTGCGTTTAGAAGGTTTGTTGTATTCTTCTTCTTGAAGTAATTCAAGACTTACATTACTCCCACTCACTTCTTGCAAAGTGAGACTCCCACTGCTTGTAAATTTAAGACTATTCTCAAATAACTCAGCATAACGAGCAACAGAAACAATTTTCTTGTGTGAGTTGAAGTGGTATCTGAGGCGAATCATTATCCATTAGTGTCTAAACAAACACAACTTAACATTCAGGATTTTGTTAATATTAATCTCCCTTTAACAAATTTAGAACTTTAATTAAGACACATTATATTACTAGAATAATGTCTTAATTAACCTTTTAGGTTGGAGTTTTATTAGGTATATCCACGACATACTCAATTATCTAACCTTGATCTATTTTAGGAGTTAGATAAGTTAAGGTCATTATGAATCAAAACAATATCAATATATAGTTTGATTATCGTTGTTGGACATACCACAAAATTGTGGTATTCCATTATTGAAATACTGAGGCAATCTCACTATTCATTAGATGAACTTATACTTTATGGCTTTACCTATTTACCAATAAGTTAAAACGTAATGGCATCAATAGTATTACTAAGCCAATTACATGCTTTATATATAAGTCATTGATCAAATCAATGACTTAATGTGTATGTACTAACACGTAGGCATCATCATCCAATACTTTACTATTTGTTATAAGACTTTGACCAAGTCAATTACTTCATGTACATGTCTTAACAAGAAGACATAAAAATTATTTAACTAAATTAAAAATGAGTGCCGACACATGGCCTCAATAATAATTTCAAGTTAATTTAAAACTTCATGTTTATGACTTTCCAAGAAAACATAATCATGTAGCTTAACTTTTTATCTTGACTTATTTTCTTAATAGGGCTACATATATTAAATGTGTAGGAGTCCTAGTAAAGTAATAGTTTTCTTACTTTGTAGTTAAGAAAAACCATCAGTCTTATTGTTCTAAGTTGTTCCTTGCACACAATTAAGATCTCTCCCACTTGTGCAGGGTACAACTTCTTTGCATAAAACAATACCACACTAGTTAGTTTGTTTGTATCAACAATATGGTAGTGTCATAGATAAAATATGAATCAAGTCAAGCTCAAAGCATATTAACATAGCTAGTGTATATAGAACTCCATCGATTAATAAGGAATCGTGCATAACTATCTTGTAGATAACATAAAATGAAAGCGACAACGTCAAAGCAACAAGATAATCATAAAAGATCATTACCGTGTGATTATTTACAAAATGAAGATGTTTCACACTTGAAAAGTAATTTATTATATTAAGCCAAGCCACAAATAAAGTAAGATGCCTATGGGGTAAACATCTCATAAATCACAACTGAATTATAAAAACATTGTAAAATGATATAAAATGCTTCTCCACTAACCAGACAACATTGTGAGTGTTCCTCACTAGTGAAAGTGAATAGCAATTTATCCATCTTTCCATTTCTTGAATGTCTACACATTTATTGCTAATGTGAGTCGCATGGACTAGTAAGCATGTACTTAGATATCCAAGGAAGTGTGTTCAAGTTCTAGCCATCTTAGCTATTTATTAACTTGAAAAATTGGCATGCAATTCTTCCTTTGTTTGCTCACTTTACCATAAGGGTGTGTAGGCCTTTTACGGTTTAAGGAAAACAACATAAAAATAGAGTTCCTCTAGTTAACATCGCCCTTTCCTAGTTTTGTGGTGATATTTTTGCTTCCAATCAAACCTCATACAATGTGTCCCCTTGAATTTTAACACCCGAGAATTCGCGACGCGTCGACGCTTGCGAGTTCCGACGTCATTATAGATTATCTATTGTGATTTTTCATAAACAAACTTCCGACATTTAAAATTTGTTGTTGTAAATAGATTATATTCGGTGAATATCATAGATTAGGAAAGGAAATTTAAAATATTTATTTTTGACGTTTCGCGAGTCACCGTTTGAGCGCGTGTTCGTTAATCGTTTTGAGCGTCGTAAAAAAATCTACGACGCGCCCCGTTATTATTTTCTTGACCGTAAGTTATTATTTTTAAACCTCGTCGTCTTTGTTCCTTGTCCGTGACTAAAACTCGCGTTTAAAGGCTCGCATTTTATTAAATCATGTACAAGTTACATTTTTAATTAAAACTTGACACATAATATTTACAAGGAAATAAAAAGAATTTTTTTTATGAAACATGCATGCTAGGCCACATAGCCGCCGGCTATGGTCACAAACACACTCCAGCAAATTTGTTTTTCCCATACATGCATAATGATTTCCATGGTTACTTCCAAGACTTGATTTCCATGGTTACTTTGCTCTCTCCTCTCTTGGTCTCTCTTGTCCGGCCGGGCATAGGAACACACACACACCTTCCATTTTATATTTTTGATCTTAAAAACACATTCAAGAGTCACCCAAACAATGATATAAACCAAGGTAGAACAAAGCTTTAACTTGTTTTTCCTTTCCCCTTTTCTTTTGTGGTTCGGACGAGCAAGCAAAACAAACACCCTTGGTGTTGTGATTTTTCTTGTAACCAAATATCCCATAAATGATAATGGTTTGATCATCCATCAAAGAAAAATATACATGCAATAAGGTTTTGAGTAAGTTCGAGTTTTGATTAAAACAAAGGGGTTTTCGAGTTGGGTTGGTGGTTCGAACCAAGCAAAAGGCCACAAGGGAGTGATTTTGCTAATTGATTATCATGCGGGTTGATGTAAGTTTGGGTTGGTTTTGTTGGAGTGAACCGCGGCTAGGACAAAGGAGGACTACCCGACGCTTTTATTTTCTTCGATCTAGCTCCGTAAAGCATTGTGAGCACCCCTTTTTATGTTTAACCTCTTGCTATTTGTTCGTTTGATTTGATTTTGTTTACATGCATGTGATGAATCGGGGAAAAGCTTGTGTGTTTAGAATAGATCGTGTGAGAATCGATTTAGTGGTTTATGTGATATTTATAAGTCATTATAAGCATGTTTTAGTTGAGTTAAAAGCCTAAAAACAATTTTTAAGATGTTTATTAAATTGTAAAAGTGAGCAGAAAGTTTGGCACGCCAAACGGGGATCGAGATTTCGTAAAATTTGATTTTAGGCTTTAAAATATGTTTAAAACTTTCCGAGACGATGTTCGATATAAAACGTATTCTAACACCTAATAACGAAAAGTTTAAATCAAAAACGAGATATATATATTTAAATGTTAAAATTCCAGCATTCGTTAAATTGAGTAGTTGCTGTCATCAAATAAAGCTCGTTTTGAGCACTTTTGATATCCGTTTCGGCCTTCCGGCGAAACACGAAAGTTGCTCAAAATGATTTTTTATTGTTTTGCGAGGCTCGCCGATCTTAAAATCATGTACTAACGGGTCAAAACCCATGGTCAAAGCCTGCCAACAAACAACAACAACAAATACCCAATCCCGCCATGACAGGGTATGGGGGAGGTAAAATGTAGACAGATCATACCCCTACCCTTGGGAAACCCGCCATTCGAAAGGAGACTTCTACCAGGTAGATCCACCTGCTAAGAGAAGGAAGAAAAAGGTTCGGACGACACACCGCCCCAAGCACTCCACACACCCCCACATGACACACTCTCCTCAACACACACACACTCTCAACTCAATACACACAAAGCGCCCCCCCCCCCCCCCCCCCCCCCTCACACACACACACATTCTCACTCTCACACACACGCACGCATACTTACACCAACGCACACATACGCACGCAAGACACCACATAAATATTTTTTTTCTATATTTTATTTTTTTTAATTTTTATTTTGTATTTATATATATATATATATATATATATATATATATATATATATATATATATATATATATTAGGCAAGATAGATAAATGGAACAAGGCATGCGAAGGCAAGAAAACAAGATAAATAACGGGAAACAAAACACACTGAAAATAAAACACATAGAGAGAACGGCGAAAGACAAAGTAAACAAGCAACAATGCAATGCACCAAAAACCAAACAAAAAAGATCCACGGTAGAAGATGATGCAAAACTGGCAGGAAAAAACAAGAAACATAAGCAAGAACGCCATACATATGGCAGGCAATACAAAAGCAAACCACAGAAACAAACAAAGCAAACAAGGCAAGAAAGCTACTAAAAAGCACAAATCGGTCAACACAACCTAAGAAAAGGCCTAAGGACGACACCAAGACAAAAGGGAAGCTATGAGAGACTAAAAACCTAAAAGACAAGCCACCTAAGATAAAGCTAAGAGGGCTAAAACCAAGCACAAAGCAAAAGGAAAGGCAAAGCAAAAGGAGGGAAAGAGGGCTCCTAGGACGACTAGCCTAAGAAAGAAACTAAAGGAAGCAAAACCTAAGGGCAACGCAAAAAGGGGAAAAGGGCTCCTATACACTAAAAGGCACACGCGCTATGAAACGCAAGGACCTAAAAGGCGCAAGGCAAAGCTACTACTAAGCACCTACAACCCATAATGCAAGACCTAATCGATGTCCTAAAACTCTTACCTACTAGTCCTAATTCTATCTCTCCATGGTCAAAGCCTGTGTTTTTATTAAATTAGTCAAGTTCCAGCAGATTCTTGCAGGGGTGTTTTTTTCATTTTCTGTCGAGTTTTGGGTCTCGACTAAAACTAAAAAGTTGTCCGGAATATCGTTTCGCATAAAATCTCTTCTATGTCCGAGTTGTGAAAAGGTGAATCTTATGGTCGCTTTTAGTCGGGTCAGACTTAGAAAATAAATATATGTGTAAATTACAATGTTCATCCCCAAGGTTAGGCCCGATTGCGGATTCAGTCCCTAGATAAAGGGGGTCGATGTCGTTAGTCCTTTTTTGTCACTGTTCTTACCCGTTTGGTCCCTCGAGCCCCGTTATACGTAACGGGTGTTAGTTTGACTTGTCAACGATGGGCAATTTAGTAATTTCAAAATTTTGTCATTATTTCACTGTTGGTCCCTTAGTAAAATTTTATTCATTTTTTTTGTTTTTTCCAACAGATGTTTTACTGTTGCTTTTATTTTTTTTTCCTTTAGCGGTTGCACCATTGGTCCCTGACTTGTTTATGTGTATTATAAATGATGGTTTGCAAAGTATAAGACAAGAATTTTAAAATGGTTTGTTGCACGTGTGGTTTGGAAGCTGTGATTAGGACATCATGGACTAATCGGAATCCAGGTCGTTGTTTCTATGGTTGTCCTACACTTGTAAGTATGATCACGACCGAAAAATTTGTAACAAATCATTTTTTTTGTATATTTACAACATCCTTTTTTGAATGTGCTTTTCAGAGTCCAAAACCAGTTTCAACATACCTCAGGTGGTATGATACACCAATAGTGTCCAAAAGGTCAGTTCATATTAATTCCAAGGGTTGTAGGAGGTCACGAAATGAGTTTTAAGAAATCCTTGCTATGGTATGAAGAAAACGACGCAAGTTGCTGACATATCTCAATCACCAACTTAATTGATTTTTTTGGTTTTAGTTTACTGATACAATGTGTATGTTTAGAGACTTTGCTTTTTGCTAGAAGTCTTATATGTTAAATTGGTATGTGGTTTGAATATGATTTTTGTGTTGGTTTGATGGAATGAATTAATCGGTTAGTTGAGTCATATTATTGTGGATGAATTTTGTTACTTTGTTTGACTTTATAAAGTCCCTACTGGTATGATTTAGTGAAATCCCAATGGGTCACTGGTAATGAGTATAGGCAAAAGTCAAAGAATCTGTATAACCATTTGCCATTAAGAACAACAACTGATCATGATAATCATGACGCCTTCTGTGGCAGCAGGCATAATTTCCTTACAAGCAAAGATTAGACTAATAAATCCCAGCTAAATTTAATTCATAACAAACATAAAGGAAGACACTGCCTCAAACACTAAGGCAGTAACATTTGAAAGAAAGGATTGTGATTGACGTTTTCATCCAATCTCCGTTAAAGAAAGATTAGAATGTTAAATGGTTTTATTATTTTGAGTTTGTTTATATGCTTTTTATAAGAAAAAAAGAAAGTCCTGACTTTATGACCGTTGCCCGTTGGTTGATAATAGTTTGAAGTGGTTTTGTTAGTGTTTTTTTCTTTACTTACATCGTTGGTCCCTCAATGCGTTATATTGGCTTTCCCAATTCCCACCATTTCAAAAGGAAAAGTTCTACACAGAAACTTGCACGCTTGGTCCATGTAATAAGAGCATGATTTGATGTCACATGTTATAACCGCATCTAGCCATCCATTGAAGTAATTGCGTTATTTTTTTACACTTCGCTGTGTAATCAAATTTAATATCCATATATTATTCACTTCTATATAAATCCACTTCGCATATCTGCCTTGAAATCTAAACTACACACATACATACCTTTACTTCCTAAACCCTTTCACTATTGGTGCTACTCATGGATTTGTTCATCTGGAGGAACTCATGCAAACCCAAAGGGAAGCTCAGCAAGCAAATGAAACCTTTCACATACGAGGCATTAGTCTGTTGCTTGCAAATATAAATTATATCGGCTGCGATAATACATTAGATCTTGAAACGTTTTGCCGGGAAATTGGTGGTCTGTAAACAGGGAGCACCACAAGTGATTTATAAGGCTGTTTTCGTTGAGGTGATTGAGCTGAAGAAGGAATTGCCCTTCATTTCCTCCATAATGGATGTCATTTTTAAGGAACTCTGTAAACGTGAGATTAGGTCGGCAATGTTATGAATGTAATTTTTAGCTTTTGGTTTATATATCATTAAATGTTTGTTTCTTTAAGTTTTTTCATGAATGTGTGATTGCAACTTTTGTTTGTTAATCATTTAATCATTTCACTATAATGTGTTGTTGGTATTGTAGTTGTGTGTGGTACGAGATACTGTCATACTCCCTGAAGTGACACACGTTCACCCGTTTTGTCTAAACAAAAGACATAAACCAAACTAATTAATTCATAACAAACATAAATGAAGCCACAACCCCAAACACTATCGCAGTTGACTTCCAAAAGAAAGCATTCTTTTGACTTTTCTTTAATTCTTCCATGAGTTGCTGCATTTGACCTTCCATATCAGCAAACTCAACTTGAAGGACTGCAAGTTCTTCTCAGCTTTGGTTAATTCATTTTTCAGTTCTTCTACTTATAAAGAGGGATTAAGAAGCAGATGCATCTCATATAATTGAGTTCTGTACCATTTAATCTCTAACTCCAGATCATTCTAATACCATCTTTTATAGTGCTTGATTCCTTTTTTCTAAAAATAAGAGAATTTATGATCAGGTAATAAAATAAGATCTAGAAAATGCAATGGCTTACATATTTGTTAGGGCAAACACCAAATCGTCTAGCAGGGTTGTCACGTGTCCAAGAGGTGAGTGTCATCAATGGAAGCCCACATTTACACTCTGTAGGACCGAAGGCAGAAGATGAAGAAGACATTCTTGAAACGGGTTTCTAATTTTGTCCCTTTGATAGTCTTTTTGCTAGTAAAAAATGTGGATACTTAATAGCCGTAGTGTTACCCCAGTACGTTTTAAATTAATTGTAACTTGCAACATTGGTCCCTTTCCATTTCCCGGCAAAATACACAATAAATGTTCCACACGTTTCTTGCACGCTTGGTCCTTGAAAAACATTTTATGCCTCCTATAAACCATATACCTTCCTAATGTAATAATTGCGTTCTCGACCTTCATCTTCTGTATTCCATTAAATCACCATATACCTTCACTTGCATTTAAATACACCACGCATTTGGTCCTTTATATCCAAAATACACACATACATTCCTTAACTTACTAAACACCTTTCACTAACCTAAAACTAAACTTTTTCAATGGTCGCTGACAATGGGTTCGTGAATTTGGAACAACTGAGGGTCTTAGCAAATTCAGACCTGCTTAAAGATTAACTGCTTGTCTATTTCAACTTGAAGACGCAGAGGGAGGTTCAGCTCGCAACTGAAATTAACAATTTAACAAGGCAGTTTCTTGACATTATAGATGAAAGGCGCTCGTTTATAAGAGAGTTTGAACAACGCTTGCCGACAAATGTTATGGCGTATAAGACAAGGCAGGAACTCAAGTGCCATCAGAAGGATGATATGATAAGGGCGATGGAGATGAGGTCGACAACTTTACAGTTGCACCATCAGGCCATGAAAGGGTTTCACTTTTATAAGTCTCTGTAATCAAGGTCGGCTTAGGGGGTTATCTTTTTTTGTTATGGTTTATTTTCTGTTAAAATGTGTTTTTTGATGAATGTATGATTCAAATTTTTGGTTATTATTGAATGAATCATTTCACTAGAATGTGTTGTTGGTGTCGTAGATTTTTTGTGTATAAATTACACTGTTTGACCAAGGTTGTTACCTTGGAGACAAAATAACGGGAGCAAGTTACATAACTTGATGATCCAAAACATAACAAATACATAGAACAAAAAACTACAAGAAATACATACAAGGCTAATTTAAGATGCAAAACATTAGTAATAGAAGATAGCACATAAACGACCCATTATTTGCATTGACATTCGTCTTCAGCATAGACCCTTTTCCTCTTTAGTGATCTTCCTTTGTCTACTAGTTCATTAACACCAAGGTTTGCAACCTCTTTACAAACCAGAAATTCAAGGTTACCTTTCTTAACAACATGGTTTGGAACCTGTTCACCCTTAGCACCATCAATATCATCAGGCACATTAACATCCATCCTTTGTTCCACTGCTTCACTAGGCATATCTACAAAATCACCAATTTGTTTTCCTATGTTGTTGTTTAAAGGCACATCTTCTTCACACACGTTTTTCTGGCTAAACGTGTCTTTCATTACGGCAGTCCCTTTTTCTAAATCAAAGGCATTAATACCGAAACTAAAGTCAATCTCAAACAAGGATCTTTTCCATTCAAATTCTTCTCTCCACCTTTTTTCCATTTTTTCATTCTTGGACTCATCAGACCATGGAGTTGGTATTAGCAAGTCACTGTCAGATTCTGATAAACATACTTCACTTGGTGAACATGTGTAAGTTTCATTGTTAGCCATGTGAAGATGTTATGCTATCGTTAGTTTTTTATAATTATTTGGAAACCAAGTGAAAGTGTAAATATTTAGATAAAAATGGCATGTGATTTAGTGTTGGATTTTCTTCTATTTATGTGAACGACTATAGAAAAGGCGGGTAAACAAGAAATGGCTAAATATAGAAGGTGTACTATTGCAGTTGAAAACCTTAAACGGCAGGGATCAAATTCATGGATAAAAGTATACCTTCTAGTGCAGTTAAAAACCATAAATGTTAGGGACCAATTTCATAGATAAACCTATTCAGTTTATTGAACAGTACAAGTGAATATGTGTGCAAAAAAGTCAAACATAGTTTACATTACACCCTATTTAAGACTAGTGTCATCTGTTGACAAAGTAAAGTCGTATCGCAGTCATCCACTAAAACATGAATTCACCACCAAATAATGAATGGGAAGAAGGCCTTGATATAGACGATTCTGATCTTATACTAACCCCCGTCGTCCGTCCCACCAACAACCCTCACATAGTCCCCGAGATAACCACCACCACCCAAACCCTGATTTTGGCACAAAACCATCAAGTTGATACTTATGCTGAATGTGAACAATCCCTTGATATAGACGATTCTGATCTTCTACTTAACCCTATCGTTCATCCCAGCAACAATCCTCACATAGTCCCTGAGATAACCACCACCACCTAAACCATGTTTTCATCTCAAAATAATCAAGTTGATAATTATGTTGTGAAGCCCATTAGGATAATACTAGGTCCTGCTAGTATTGTTCAAATGGCCAAGCTTCATAAATTAGTTGATACACGGGAAGGTGGGGAGGAATCCGTAATGTCTACACAAGAGTATATTAGAAAAGTTATTGAGGATGTGGGTGAGGATGATGATTTTACGCGTGCGTTATGGCTTAGCGCGATTGACTATGTCAATGTTGATGAAGGGATCGTGATGAGTTGTTTGGAGATGTTAAGAAATGTCTCAAGAGTGTAAAACATAAGAAAGTTGTTGCGGTTATGAAGTCTTGTACTCTGAATGCGCTAGGCGATCTCACAGTAACACTCAAAGATCTTTCTGGTACAATCTTCGGTACTATTCATTATGAAGTGTTTACAGAGGAGAGGTTTGCAAAGGATATTACCGTAGGAGCGGCTTTGATACTTCATAATGTTTTTGTCTTTTCTCCTAAGTAATCAACTCATCATTATCTTAACATTACAAAGAAAAATATGGTCAAAGTATTCCATAAGGATGGTGGGTCTGCATAGTTTCTATGCTCTGATCTGAATGTTACAAAGAGTATTTCTTAACTTTGGCATGTCTTACTAACTCAAATATCTTTCTTCGAATTGTTGTATAAGAAAACAAACACCAACATCAAAAACAAACAAAACTTACTGAACAAAAAACAACTTAGAAAACAAACATGGACATCATTCATCATCTGGATACACATGACATAACAAGATCTAGCGGTCTACTAAAAGTTAAACATCTAACTTCAACACAACTTACGGAACAAACAACAACTTACAAAACAAACACCCACATCATTCATCATCTGCATATTTTTTCACCGCCTTTTCGACAAAATAGGAAACTGTTGTTCTCCAAACATCAGCAAGCTTTTCTACCTGTTCCCTTATTTCTTCATTGTACCAAACCAAGTCACTCACCTTTTTTTTGGCAACACAAACGCGTAACATTTCCAGGATTTCTTCAGCCATTGGTGAAATTTTCTTAAAAATCAAGTCTTCTTCGTCGACCATCATAAACTTACGGTTATCAATTACTGCCGACATGTTTTTAGTTATTACGACTGGGGGGTGAGAATCAGAGGGCGAAATACAGTTTCTTTTAAGAACCTCAATTAACATTATCATTTCTTCAGCCATCGGTGCTAATTTGTTAGAAGTCACTTCTTCTTCGTCGACCATGGGAAATTTACCGTTATCACTTATTGCTGACATGTTTTAAGTTATTAAGATTGTTGGGTGAGAATCAGAGGGAGAAATACAGTGTGTAAGAATGGTAAATCTGATATCGATTTAAATACTTGTGTTTGGGGGTACAATGGTGTATCTGGGTTTGACGGTCTAATGGTGTGTAATTTGGGTCTCAGGGACTAATCGTGTAAGGAAAACCACACTTCTTCATTTTCCCGCCAAGAGATTAGCCCGCCAAGAGACTAGCCCTTTTGTCCACCAATGGAAATACGAAACGTAGTTACACGTGTAACAAATAACAATCACTGTTAAATAGGGACCAAACGGGTAAACCCGGTTATAACATCAAGGACCAAGTGTGTATAAACTCTTGTGATACTGACATGCTTTTGCAACTAAATTATGACTTTGACTTATCGAAGTCACACGTGTAACAAACAACATTCACTGTTATATAGGGACCAAACGGGCAAACCTGGTTTCCACATGAAGCTGTGTATAACCTCTCATGCTACTTATATGGTTTTGCAAACGGGCAAAACTGGTTTCCACATCATGGACCAACTGTGTATAACCTGTCATGATACTGAGTAGTTTTTTCCAAAATAAGTTAAATAGGTCACAAACAGCTTAAATCAGTCCTAAACAAGTGCAATTATCCATTTGCCACCTAAGTGGACTTTTATGTTTGTCTCTAAAAGGACTTAGACAGTTGCCACAGATGTGGACTTTGATGTTTGCCACTTATGTGGACTTGAATTACAGACATACACTCTCCTGAAACAGATTAGTTTTTGGAATTACAGAAAAGACCATTCACTTGCACCACCTGCTGCACTTGACTGTGTTGGTACACCATCACCCATTTCTCTTCCATCTGCATTCCTTGTTTCACTCACTAGCACTTGAGAACTGGTAGAAGGTTGACTTGCAGGTTGAGTGGGAGTTCTTTTTTGTGGACTAATTCTTTCTGTTTGTACTCTTCTCTTTGTCCATCTACTACGGGATGAACCTTGACTGGCAACACCTGCACCACCTTCACCAGCAGCAGCAGACAAACCTATAACAACACCAGCACCTGATCCACCTGAACCATCTTGACCAACTGCAGCCCAGATGCACTACCACTGGCTTTTGCATTATTGCCACCTATACCAAAAAAAATTCCTCGTAACCTGTTCGATGATGTTTAGATCAAAGACACACTTATAGCTTGAAGCTGAAATAACTACCTGTTGTTGCCTTTCGACCTTGTCCTTTGCATGTTGCCTTATTGTGTCCAGTGTTTCCGCATGATTGACATGTAATGGTTCTTCCTTTCCTGCTCAGTTTACCATCTTTCACAAATGGTTCATCCTTATGTTTGGACCTCTTTCTTTTCTTCCTTGGTCGCCCTACCTGGACATGATGCTTGGGTGGCAAAAGTGTTGTTGGACATGTGGACTTCTCCCAGTACTTGGTCCCACAAATAGGTTGTATCTTGTGAGAGTATGATTCCTTCCATGTACTCAACCAATAACAAGGATTGACCTAAGTTTCTGAGGGTGGTGCCGCCCGATCATTCAGAGCCATATTCCAAGAAGCTACAACAGCATGCTTACAAGGAATCCCTATCAATTACCATTTCCTACATGAACATGTCATACTCCACACATCAACAACACTCTGATCACTAAGTGAAACAGAAACTTGATAACTTATTTGCGTCCATTCCATTGGCATCTATCATTAAAAGAGCTTATTTCTTGATGGATTCCCATAATACGGTTGCAGTAGTGGTTAAAGGACTAGTAATTTATCAATCACACATTGTAACATTCATAATTCTCTTCATGAATACTCCCTGAGGTACTCCTAAAAGTGTGTCACTAGCTTGTCCTACCTCCAACTATTTTACCAATAAAGACTCACAGATTATGGAAATCGTAGAGGGGGGGTGAATACGTTTCCATTAAAAATCTTAAAATGTTTCGTATCGTGTGTAACCTCTCATGCTACTTATATGGTTTTGAAAACGGGCAAAACTGGTTTCCACATCATGGACAAACTGTGTATAACCTGTCATGATACTGAGTACGTAGTAGTTTTTTTAGAAATAAGTTAAATACGTCACAAACAGCTTAAATCAGTCCTAAACAAGTGCAATTATCCATTTGCCACATAAGTGGACTTTTATGTTTGCCTCTAAAAGGACTTAGACAGTTGCCACAGATATGGACTTTGATGCTTACCACTTATGTAGACTTGAATTACAGACATACACTCTCCTGAAACAGATTAGTTTTTGGAATTACAGAAAAGACCATTCACTTGCACCACCTGCTGCACTTGACTGTGTTGGTACACCATCACCTATTTCTCTTCCATCTGCATTCCTTGTTTGACTCACTGGCACTTGAGAACTGGTAGAAGGTTGACTTTTAGGTTGAGTGGGAGTTCTTTTTTGTGGACTAATTCTTTCTGTTTGTACTATTCTATTTGTCCATCTGGTATGGGATGAACCTTGACTGGCGCCACCTGCAATACCTGCACCACCTGGACCACCTGCACCACCTTCACCAGCAGCAGCAGACAAACCTATAACAGCACCAACACCTGATCCACCTGAACCATCTTGAACAACTATAGGTTTTATTTGTTGTTCTTGCCTAGATGCACTACCACTGGCTTCTGCATTATTGACACCTACATCAAAAAAAAGAAAAAGAAAAATCCTCGTAACTTGTTCGATGATGTTTAGATCAAAGACACACTTATAGCTTGAAGCTGAAAAAACTACCTGTTGTTGCCTTTCGACCTTGTCCTTTGCATGTTGCCTTATTGTGTCCAGTATTTCCGCATGATTGACATGTAATGGTTCTTCCTTTCCTGCTCAGTTTACCATCTTTCACAAATGGTTCATCCTCATGTTTGAACCTCTTTCTTTTCTTCTTTGGTCGGCTTACCTGGACATGATGCTTGGGTGGCAAAAGTGTTGTTGGACATGTGGACTTCTCCCAGTACTTGGTCCCACAAATTGGTTGTATCTTGTGAGAGTATGTTTTCTTTCATGTACTCAACCAATAACAAGGATTTACCTAAGTTTCTGGGGGTAGTGTCGCCCGGTCATTCAGAGCCATATTCCAACAAGCTGCAATAGCATGCTTACAAGGAATCCCTATCAATTCCCATTTCCTACATGAACATGTCATACTCACTACATCCACAACACACTGATCACCAAGTGAACCTGAAACTTGATACTTATTTGCTCCATTCCATTGCACCTTCATCAAATGAGCTTCTTTCTTAATAGGTTCCATGATTCTGGTTGTAGTAGGGGTCAAAGGACCAGTACATTTATCAATCACACCTTGTATATTCACAATTCTCTTCATGCAATACTCCCTGATGTACTCTAAAAGTGTGATCACTGGCTTGTCCCTACCTCTAACTATTTTACCATTAAGACCAAAGATGTTGTTGAGCAATAAATCAGATTTGGCTCTACCTACAAATCAAAAAATACAATATCATTTAATGCTATACAACTATACCTACTACTCATAAATATGAAAGCAGTAAAAACTGTGATGGCATTAAGAAAATTACACGGTTAGTCCCAGCATTTATGTGTTACCTGAAAAATGAGATCTAGCCCAATGTTCTGCTGGTATCTTGTTCTACCATTCATGTGCTTTAGGATTCATCGTCTTAAGTTCCAACATACACTTTTCAAAATCCCTAACATTTATAGCAGATGCAGCTCTCCACAACAAATCCTTGTATGCTTGTCCACACCATCCCTGCTTCATGTTTTCATGTATGTGTCGCAAGCAATATCTGTGTTCTGCACTTGGGTAAATAGTTTTAATCTCCGGAATGATACCCTGCATGAACCAATTCATTAATCAGTTACAAATTCATGAAATTCAATAATTCTTATAATTCAGTAATTAAGAATTCAACTAGTCAAGCATAATACTAACCTTTTGTCTATCACTGATGAATGTGAAATTTGAATTGGGATGCAAATCTATGTCATCACCCAAACACTGCAAGAACCAGTACCATGAACTCTTAGTTTCAGCTTCAACCAATGCATAGGCCAATGGGTAAATTCCATTGTTTGAATCTAGTCCAACTGCTACCAATACTTGGCCTGGAAATGGCCCCTTCATGAAAGCACCATCTAAGCCTAACAAATCTCATCTGCATGCTCTAAAACCTAGTTTTAATGCTCCCAAACAAACGTGTATTCTCTAAAACACCCTAGTAGGCAAAGAAGGATCAATATTCCCTTCAACTGCAATCTTCACAGTGGTATTAGGGTTTGTAGACTGTAGCTCAACAACATAGTCTCTAAGCATAGAATACTACAAAACTTGATCTCCTCTAATCTCTCTTTCAGCTTTAGCTTTAGCTCTGAAAGCTTTGCTCATAGACATCTGAACCTCCAGCTCACATTGGAGCTGGTCTTGAACTGCCTTAACTGGAATATCCGAATTAACCCTGACTTGTTCAAATATCTTCTCAGACAAGATTTGTAAGTGCAGTGTTTGATTTATCTGGATTGAAGGCATGTGTGTGTATCGTTGTGTGTCTTCACCACCCAATTATGTGTGAATTTATCTTTTCCTACATACAAGACCCAAGGGCAGAGATCCCCTTTATTATGTGCATCTAAAAACGAAGGAGATGATTGACTGTCATCATTGGTACATGTATTCTTCCTTTTTTTACACCTAGTAATTGGGCCACTTGATCCACTAGGCCCAGCTTCCATTCCACAATTTTGGCCATTGTGACATTGTAAATACAGGCACTTTTCCATCACATCTTGCTCTTATCCTGACACCATCATTCTTATACAACTTCAAATTCCTTCTGCTTTCAATGGAATGCAGGTAGACTTTGTCCTTAGCCTCTTTTGGAGTAGTAAATTTCTGGCCAGTATAAAATGAGTACTTCCACTGACCACTAGCATTTATAACATCTTCCATTTCTGTCCTCAATTCGGCTAACCTTCTCTTCCTGTAATTTCTTTCTTCATCATTACCAGGGTCATTATCGAAACCATCTACATTGATAACATCCACGTCCTCTCCTTCTAAAACATCATCCGTCACTAGATTAGTGATACCGATGTTGTCAAAAGGAAGATCCATGCTAGTATGAAACAAATGGACATCAACATCAGGCTCTAGAATCTCATTCTCTTCATCTACCAAAAAATATTCGTCTACATCATCATCATATGTACCTGCATCTTTACTAGACTGAACATCATATTCAAACTCATATGCAGTATCTATTCCTTCATTATCATAGAAGAACTGTCCATCAGTAGGAGCTGATTCATCTTCCTAACCATTACCCTGTTCAGCATCTTCCCCATCTTCCCCAGAACTCACATAATCTTTAAGTATAACATCCCCCATACTGAATTCCTGAGTTCCAACCTCTTCCACAATGGGTACCACAGTGCTAACCTCTGCTACAATGGGTTTTTGAGTGCTAACCTTTACCACAATGGGTTCTTGAGTGCTAACCTCTGCTAAAATGGGTTCCTAAGTAGGACCAACATCTGGTTCCTCAGACACAAGAAGCTCATATTATGTTTCAACTTAGGAAACATTTAGGTTTACAGGTTCATTTAAGTTCAAGTCTAAGTCATCAACTCCAAATGACTCATCATGACTTAACCCTGAACTATCCACACCACTCGTCGCAACATTAGCAAAACCTGCCTCTCCATCCGATTCTATTTCATCAAATGATAATTGCCTCATCACATCATCTATAACCTGACTAGTAGTTGCTTGTTGTGAGACAAAACTTAGGTTTATGTCACTAAACTGTAATTGTATTATCAGGAGAACATGGCTTTGTGTGTCAACTCCTTATACACCACTCAACTGTGTATATGTAATGACAAACTCATTAGTGGGAGGGTTAAAATACAATCAGGCATACACCTAGGTGTACTGGACTAACAAACAGAATCCTTACAAGAGCTAGGTGTGATAGAGTCATAAACAGGTTCCTTAGTGGTTTCACTAGACTCATGCCAGGTCAATAACAACATTTTTTCAGTTCTGTTTGCTACAATGTTACCAAGCTCATCAGTAATATCTTCTAATGTTGTCCTAAACTGTGGTGCCCTAAGGTAAGAGTCTAAAATGGTAACACCATGTTCTATACAGACCTCAATCAACTTAAAGCTCCTAACAAGGGTAGCCAGGCAACGAACATCCTCCTCGCAAGCCAAAGCATACAACCCTTCACCTAGACCGGTGAGTGGTCTAAGATAATTATAAAACATGAGCTCAGATTCATTTGTGTAACCTAATTTAAGAACGATCATGTTCAGCGTAATGACAGTAAATAAATTGATATCGACCATATCAAATATATCGACACAACCACTGATATACATTCAGCCTGGATACCTTTGAAATTTTACACCATGATGTATTTGAATCGAAAACATATTGGGTGCATTATTTGAAAATCAAAATCAAACCCTAACTTCATAAATCGATAATAAAACAAGTAAAGAACACTACATTTGTTAAAAAATTAACTTTGAGCAAAAGCGCTTCAAATCATTACCATAAGTCGATTCGTATTATTTGATGAGTTGCTAGGTGGTGCCCGTCCACTATCGATGATAGAGCTTCCATCCTGTGTGTTGGAAACAAGAAAAGTATCGGTCACTTCCAAGTTGTAATAGTCTTAGCCCGTAGTTTGTTATATGATTAGTCTAGTAAGCTAGTCTGGCCCAAGGCCCATGGAAAGCCCGTTAAGACCCATGGCCGGCCATGTATGTAGTTTATATACCCTCTCTATGCCTTGGAGAGGGTGGTTGGTTGTTTCATTTTTTCATTCCACACATATTATTATTATCTTCCATTCGATATCATCTTTCTCTCTCTAGAAACTTTCCAACCCACTTTTCTCTCTAGTTCTTGCATAATATCAAAGATTACTAGTAATCTTTAATTGGTATCAAAAGCCATGGAGTGGTGTGTTTAGTTTTTTGTGTTTGTCTTTTGATTTGTGTTCAAAACCTTTACAAAGAGTAAAATCTTGATTTAAATTTTTTCGGCTTAAAAACCTTAAAGTTGTCATTTTTCTTGTTCCTATAGGGTTAGTAACACTAGTTGTACAAGATTTTTTGCAAAAAACCAATCAAAAATGTGTCTTTTTGAGTTTTGAAAATTTGGGTTTCGTCTCAGTTACAACCGAACTAGTCTTGTCTGTTGGAACCGAACTAGAAGATCGAACGAGTTAACCGAACTAGTTAACCGAACCAGTGGAACCGAACGAGTTGACTTTAGTTGGAACCGAACGAGTTGATCTCAGTTGGAACCGAACGAGTTTTCTTAAGTTGGAACCGAACTAGTTTCTTCAGTTAGAACCGAACTAGTTGATTTAGTAGGAACCGAACGAGTTGATCCTAGTTGGAACCAAACTAGTGAACCGAACCAGTGGAACCGATCTAGTTGGTTTTAGTTGGAACCGAACGAGTTGATCTCAGTTGGAACCGAACGAGTTTTCTTAAGTTGGAACCGAACTAGTTTCTTCAGTTAGAACCGAACTAGTTGATTTAGTAGGAACCGAACGAGTTGATCCTAGTTGGAACCGAACTAGTGAACCGAACCAGTGGAACCGAACTAGTTTTTGCTGATGAAGTTTTAATTTGTGTATGTTGCCTCATAGTAAGGCTTATAAAGGTCTAGCAAATTTATCCAACAAAAAGATAGAAGTAAATACAACTTAATGTGAGAATATCTTGAAGATAGGAACCTAATGTTCAGGGCTGGGGTCAAGATGGTAACTTATTGACCCTTGACTATTTGACTGATTCTTTAGGTTTATAATCGATTCAAATCTAATCAACCTGCAGGTACACAATCATCCTTACACATACATGCAGGTTAACTACAAGATGATTCAGATTCAGAGTGTGATGAACAAGTAATTATTGTTCCTTCGTTTCTTCTAACCGCTTTTCCAGGGTCAAGAGTTCATGAAGCTTCTGAAACTGGGTGGAGAATAATTCAGACTATGCAGAAGAACTTGCTAGTCTCGAAGACAGAACATGAAAGCCAAAGATACAGCTGAGATTATGGTTATTGTTTTTCAAAAGGACACAGAGGAACATTTTGAGACAAGTTGATATGGTTCCTGATGTAGTATTGAGTCCTGCTTGCAACATTTCTTTTCTTTGAGTGAATAGTAAGTGTAAAAAAGGTTATAAGTGTAGCCGGGTAGTAGGGTTAGGGTCGGGTTAGGTCGGGTTGGGGGTTTTCTTCTTATTGGCTGAATGGGGGAAAGTGGGTAGTTTGACCCGGTCTAAGAGACCCGCGACTTTTTATAACTATGAGGAAATTACACATTCGGCCCTTGTGTTTGGCAAGCACCTTTTTCAGGTTATAATTAACTTTCACCAATTGCAAAAACAGTCCTTGTGGTTACAAAGAGTGGTGCTGGCTTTGTAAGTTGACTGTGGAAGCTGCAGTTGACTTTGTAGAAGGCTGAGGCATGATCTCTTTGGCTTCGGCTTTGATTTCTTTAGCTTCTTGATCACTCATCCGTTCTCGTGTCCGTTTTTGACTGATTTCTTGCGATATTTGACATATCCATACCTGCACACATAAAACTCAGATACAAGCACATTTTTGCCATTTTTGATCCGTTTTGGGTTTATTTGGGTTATTTTAAGCATAAATAGATATGTGTATTCTACACTTATCAATCATTCTTCGTCGCATACCCGTGTTTCCGTCTATGTCGGGGTGCGACACCTAGAGTGTAACCTTTGCCCTATTTGTGTTCTGAATATTTCATTTTAGTCCTTTGACTATTTGATGTTTGTCAGTTTATTCAGATATTGTACCGTGTTGACGGTAGTGATTTTTAAGAATTGAGTAAGTTTATGGTTCATTGTGTATAATAGTCCTTGTTAGAGGTTATTATTATGTTAGTTAAGTTCCGGGTGGTTGACCCGTGAAATTTGAGAAATGCCAAGAAAATGAGTCCCGACACGTCCGTTAATGTCCAGAAGAGATTTTGGGAAGTATGTGGTTTAAATATATCGTGTAAATACTCTAGGTTAATGGAAAAGTATTTTTAAAGTGAATAAAAATGCTAATTAACTTCGGTAAATATTTTACGATCGAGTTATTGAGTTTTTAAGTGATCCCGACACGAAAAGAAAGACCCGAACCCTCATAGGATGCTTAAACTTGGCGTGTAATCCTTGGGGACAAGAAGGCTTAATTTTAGCTAATATTGTCCTAAGGTTGTACATTAATATTCTTTCCACCACCCTTTCTCATTATCCATTTTCATTTTCAAAAATAAAAAACATACACACACTCTCCTTGTGTGTGCGTCCGAAATAAGCCACCAAACAAACCCTTATATATTTCAACTTTGATCAAGATCGTGGTGATATAGAGTATTTTCGGGTTGAGTCTAATAGTCGGGTATCCATTTAAACAACGTTTGGGTTGTCCTGTTCGCGTCGAAATCTATATTTTTGAAGACTTTCTTGTAAATTTCTAAATTTAAATTTTGTTTGTCCTTTTGGGTTTATATTGATGCATAGATGTTAGATGTACAAGTTGATCATTGTAAAAAGTGAGTTTTGAAAACGAAACGAATAAAAAAGGGGTGTTTGGTTGCGTCGAATAAAAAAAGAAACAAAGAGGGTTTTGTAGTTTTGATATTGTGGTCGTGATGGTTGAAAAACATTTGTTGCTAAATAGCTTATTTTGAATAATAGCTTTTTGGACATATTTTTAAGCATTTTATGGCTTATTTTAGGCTTATATGCCTTGGCAATGTATGAATTCACAAGGGAGGTGATTTTGATTATTTACTTGATGTGACGTATACTTGTGGACTATTTTTATGGTGTATGGTGTTAACTGAATATATATTGTAGCTTATTAAGCTTATTTTTTTAGCTTATGGATATGTTTTTAAAGCTTAAAAGCTTAAAAATAAGCACAAATAAGTTGTGGCTTATTTGTTGGCTTATTGTGGTCTGAGTTATTTTCTTACCTATCGAACTAGCTTAAATGTATAATGGACCTTAGTTTCGGACTTAGAACGTGTTTTGGACTTACAGAAACCTGAATGGACCCTTATTGGGCCTTAAAGCCCAATAAGCGATAAATAGTCGCTTTAAGAGTTTTTTATGAACATTTGAAAGTCAAATGTGTTTACGAAGTAATATTGAACGATATTTTAGGAAAAACGCTTTGATAGACGTAACAGATTGAGATTTTGAAATTTTGTCAAAAAGTGTCGAAATGGTGAAAAGTGTTGAAATTAAGGTTTGAAACCTTGGAAAACGTTACATAAACGTACGGGTCATGTCGGAAATTCACGATTGTGGATTCGGTCCCTAGATAATGGGGGTCGATGTCGTTAGTCTTTTTTTGTCACTGTTGTTACCCATTTGGTCCTTCAAGCCCTGTTATACGTAACGGGTGTTAGTTTGACTTTTCAACGATGAGAAAGTTAGTAATTTCAAATTTTCATCATTATTTCATCGTTAGTCCTTACTATTTTTTTTGTTTTTTTTTGTTTTTTCCAATTGGTGTTTTATAGTTGATATTGTTTGTCCTTTAGCGCTTACACCATTGGTCTCTGAATCGTTTTTGTGTGTTATAAATGATGGTTTGCAAAGTATAAGACACAAAATTATAAAATGGTTCATTGTGCGTGTGGTTTGGAAGCTGTGATGAGGACATCATGGACTAATCGGAATCCAGGTCGTCGTTTCTATGGTTGTCCTACACTTGTAAGTATGATCTTATCGAAATATATGTAACAAATCATTTTGTTTGTTTATTTACACATCCTTTTTGGACTCTTTTCAGAGTCCAAACTTTGTCACTTCCTCTCTCTCAGGCGTAGGTACGCGTCGCTGCGGTTTAATCAACCTATGGGTCTAAGGTCTGTTCAGCATTATTCCCAAGGGTTTGTTGAGGTCTCGTAATGAGCTTGAATGGAAATCCGGTTCTATTGGTTGAAGAAACGACGCAGTTGTGAAATTTCTTTCATTAGCTGGTTGTTTTTGGGGGTTTTTGTTTATGTTACTGCGAATGTTTAAGGATGTTGCTTTTTTTGCTACAAGTTCTTAGTAGGTAATGGGTTATGTGGCTAAATGTGGTTTTAGGTTGGTTGATGGAATGAATATATTCAGTTGTTAGTCATATTATTGTGGATGAATGTGTTAATTTGTTTCACTTATAAAGTATACTGGTATGATTTAATGAAAGTCAATTGGGTCACTCGTATGATTTAGCAAAAGTCAAATAATATGTATAACCATTAAAGTCAATTGTCTCACTTCCATTCAAGAAGATTTAGTGAAAGTCAATTTTTTCACTTCCATTAAAGAAGATGAAGATATTCTTGAAATTGTTTTCTAATTTTGAGTTTGTTTCTTTTTTTTAACTAAAAAAAGAAATCCTGACTTTATGACCGTTGCCCGTTGATAATAGTTTGAAGTGGTTTTGTTAGTGTTTTTTTACTTACACTGTTGGTCCCTCAATACGTTCTATTGGCTTCCCATTTCCCACCAAATTCAGAAGGAATGTTCTACACGTTACTTGCACGCTTGGTCCTTGTAATAAGTGCATGATGGGATGTCACAGTATAGCCGCATTTAACATTTTCCATTCTAGTAATTGCGTTATTTACTTGTATATAAATCCACTTCACATATCTCTCTTCAAATCCAAAACACACACACATACATACCTTAACTTCCTAAACCCTTTCACTTTCCTAAAACCCCCTTTTTTTCTATTGCTGCTGCTCATGGATTTATTCATTTGGAGGAACTCATGCAGACGCAAATGGAAGCTCAACAAGCAAATGAACTTTATAACTTAACGAGGCAGAGGCAGTTGCTTGCAAGTGTAAATTATAGGCGTACGATAATAGAAGAGCTTGAACGTTTTCTGGGAAATTTGGTGGCCTGTAAGACGACGGAGCACCTCAAGCATATTCAGAAGGCTGTTTTCATTAAGGTGATTGACCTGAAGAAGGAATTGCGCCTTCAGGTCCCTCCATAAGGAGGTTGATTTTTGTAGAACTCTGTAAATGGGAGATGGTCGTCCTTATGGGGTTGTTTTTTTAGCTTTTGGGTTATATATCGTTAAATGTTTGTTTCTTTAAGTTTTTTAATGAATGTATGATTGATTGCAAAGACACTGTAATTCTTCAATAAGCTGCTTGACCACTAATCTCTATGACCAATACGGTGTTTGACCACTACTCTGTTTGACCAACGTTGTTACCGTTTGACACCAAGAAAACAATTGATTCCATGGATATTTCTTATACAATTGATTAGACTAATTAAATTCAAAACTAATTTAGTCATAACAAACATAATTGAAGAGCCATTACCCCAGACACTATTGCAGTGACTTACAAAAGAAAGCATTTTTGTTACTGTTTCTTAAATTCTTCCATGGTTACCTGATTCGACTTCATATCAGCAAAATCTACTTGATTGGACTGCAAGTTCTTACTGGACTGATTTATTCATTTTCTAGTTTATTACTCTTAAATATCAAGTATTCATTCGTCGACCTTCTTTAACTTACGTTTATCAATTATGCTGACATGTTTTTAGTTATTTCGACCATAGGGGGGTGAGAATCAGAGGGGAAAAAATAATGTTTCTTTTTAGAACCATCATTTAACTTATCATTTCTTCATGCACTCGGTTCTATTTCTTAACGTCACTTTCTCTTCGTGACCATTGGAAATTGTACTGTTATCACTTATTGCTGACATGTTTTAAGTTATTAAGATTGCTGGGAAAGAATCAGAGGGAGAAATACATTGTGTAAGAATGGTAAATATGATATCGATTTAAATACTTGTGTTTAGGGGTAAACTGGTGTATCTGGGTTTGACGGTCTAATGGTGTGTAATTTGGTTCTAAGTCTAATCCGTGTAAGCAGTGTATAAAACACTCTTCTTCATTTCCACCAAGAGATGAGCCCACGCCAAGAGACTATGCCTTTTGTCCACAATGGAAATACAAATGTACGTACACGTGTAACAAATAACAATCACTGCTTAAATAGGGTCAAACGGGTTAACCCAGTTATAACATCAAGGACACGTGTGTAATACATCTCTTGTGATACTGACTTGCTTTTGCAACTAAAATTTTGACTTTATTATCGAAGTCACAGTTGTTTGTAAAAAACAACATTCACTGTTATTTTGGGAACAAACGGGCAAAACTTGGTTTCCACATGAAGCTGTGTATAACCTCTCATGCTACTTATATGGTTTTGCAAACGGGCAAAACTGGTTTCCACATCATGGACCAACTGTGTATAAACCTGTATAATACTGAGTTGTTTATTTCCATAATATGTTAAATAGGTCACATACAGTTTAAAAGCATCCTACAACTCAAATGCAATGTCATTGCACACATAAGTAGACTTTTATGTTTGTCAAAAAGGACTTAGATAGTTGCCACAGATATAGACTTTGATGTTTGCCACTTATGTGGACTTGAATTACAGACATACACTCTTCTGAAATAGATTAGTTTTTGGAATTACAAAAAAGACCATTTACTTGCACCACTTGTTACACTTGATTGTGTTGGTACACCATTACCCATTTCTCTTCCATCTGCATTCCTTGGTTCACTCACTGGCGCTTGAGAACTGGTAGAAGGTTGACTTGCAGGTTGAGTGGGAGTTCCTTTTTGTGGACTAATTCTTTCTGTTTGTACTCTTCTCTTTGTCCATCTACTATGGGATGAACCTTGACTGGCAACACCTGCACCACCTTCACCAGCAGCAGCAGACAAACCTATAACAACACCAACACCAACACCTGGTCCACCTAAACCATCTTGACCAACTACAGGTTCTGTTTATTATGCTTGCCCAGATGCACTACCACTGGCTTCTGCATTATTGCCACATACAAAAAAAAACTCCTCGTAACCTGTTCGATGATGTTTAGATCAAAGACACACTTATAGCTTGAAGCTAAAATAACTACCTTTTGTTTCCTTTCAACCTTGTCCTTTGCATGTTACCTTATTGTGTCTAGTGTTTCTACATGATTGACATGTAATGGTTCTTCCTTTCCTGCTCAGTTTACCATCTTTCACAAATGGTTCATCCTCATGTTTGGACCTCTTTCTTTTCTTCCTTGGTCGCCCTACCAGGACATAATGTTTGGGTGGCAAAAGTGTTGTTAGACATGTGGAATTCCTATTTACTTGGTCCAACAATAGGTCTGTATCTTCGTATGAGTATGTTTCCTTCTATGTACTCAACCAATAACAAGGATTGACCCAAGTTTCTGGGGGTGGTGCCGCCCGGTCATTCAGAGCCATATTCCAACAAGCTGCAACAACATGCTTACATGGACTATCCCTGATCAAATTCTTCATTTTTACATGGATCATGTCATACTCACTACATCCACAACACATTGATCACCAAGTGAACCTGAAACTTGATACTTATTTGCTCTATTCCATTGCACCTTCATCAAATGAGCTTTTTTCTTGATGAATTCCATGATTTGGGTTGCAGTATGGGTCAAAGGACCAGTACATTTATCAATCACACCTTGTACATTCACAATTCTCTTTATGCAATACTCCTTAATGTACTCTAAAAGTGTGATCACTGGCTTGTCCCTACCTCAAACTATTTTACCATTAAAGACCTCACAAATGTTGTTGAGCAATAAATCAGATTTGGCTCTACCCACAAATCATAAAATGCAATATCATTTAATGCTATACAACTATACCTAATAATCATAAATATGAAAGTAGTAAAAACTGTGATGGCATTAAGAAAATTACATGGTTAGTCCCAACATTTATGTGTTACCTAAAAAATGAGATCTAGCCTAATGTTTTGCTGGTATCTTGTTCAACCATTCATGTGCCTTAGGATTCATCGTCTTAAGTTCGAACATATACTTTTTAAAATCCCTAACATTTGTAGCAGATGCAGCTCTCCACAATAAATCCTTGTATGTTTGTCCACACCAATCACTGCTCATGTTTTGATGTTTGTGTCGTAAGCAATTTATGTGTTCTGCTCTTGGGTAAAAAACAATTTTATTGGCTGGAATGATCACCCTGCATGAAACCATCTATTAATCTGTTAACAAATTTCATATAATTTTAGTATTTATGAATGCAGACTAGTCTAAGCATAATACTAACCTTTTTTTCTATCAATAATGAATGTGATAATTTGAAATTTGAATTGGGATGCAGATCTCATGTCATCACCCAATACACTGCAAGAACCTGCACTATGAACTTCTTTCTTTCTGCTTCAACCAAAGCTTTACGCCAATAGATATAAAGATTCCATTGTTTGAATTCCTGTCCAACCGCTTCCAATTACTTGGCCTGGAAAAGGACCCTTCATGAAGCAAACTTCTAGGCCTATCAGATCTCTTCTGAAGCTTCCTAAATACCCTAGTTTTATTGCTCTCCAACATATTGTCATATTCTTTGAAACACCTTAGTAGGCAAAAAAGGATCAGTATTCCTTTCAACTACAATCTTGACAGTGGTATTAGGGTTTGTAGACTGTAACTCAACAACATAGTCTCTTAAGCATAGATTACTACATAACGTGTTTCCTCTAATCTCTTTTCAGCTTTAGTTTTGCTCTGAAGCCTTACTCATAGATATCTGAACCTCCAGCTCACGTTGAAGCTGGTCTTGAACTGCCTTAACTGGGATATCCGGATTAATCCTGACTTGTTCAAATATCTTCTCAGACAAGAATTTGTAAATGCAGTGTTTGATTTCCTTAGATTGAAGGCATGTGTGTGTATCGTTGTGTGTCTTCACCACCCGATTTTTTTGTGAATTTGTATTTTCCCACATACAAGACCCAAGGGCATAGATCCCCTTTATCATGTGCATCTAAGAAAAAGGAGATGCTTGACTGTCATCATTGGTACCTGTAGTCTTTCTTTTTTTACTCATAGTAGTTGGGCCACTTGATCCACTAGGCCCAGCTTCCATTCTACGATTTGGGCCAGTTTGTCTAGTACCTTGTGACATTGTAAATACAGGCACTTTTCCATCACATATTCTTTTATCGGGACATCTATCATTCTCTTATACAAGCCTTTCAAATTTCCTTTTGCTTTTCATATAGGAATGCATGTAGACTCCTCTATTGTCCTTAGTCTCTTTTGGGTGTCAGTAAATGGTTGGGTCTAGTGTAAAAATTAGTACTTCCACTGACCACTAGCATTTATAACACCTTCCATTTATGTCCTTAATTCGGTTAACCTTTTCTTCCTATAATTTTTTTCTTCATCATTACCAGGGTCACTGTCAAAACCATCCACATTGATGACATCCACGTCCTCTCCTTCTAAAACATCATTCGGCACTAGATTAGTGATACCAATATTGTCAAAAGAAGGTTATGCTAATACCTATAACAAATGGACATCAAATCAGGCTCTACAATCTCATTCTCTTCATCTACTAAAAAATCTTCGTCTACATCATCATCATCATCTGTACCTGCATCTTCACTATACTAAACATCATATTCAGTTTCATATGCAGTATCCATTCCTTCATCATCATAGAAGAACTGTCCATCAGTAGGAGCTGATTCATCTTCCTGACCATTACCCTATTCAACATCTTCACCATCTTCCCCAGAACTTACATAATCTTTAACTACAACATCTTCCACATGGAATTCTTGAGTTCCAATCTCTTCCACAATAGGTACCTCATTGCTAACCTCTGCCTTAGTGGATTCTTGGGTGCTAACCTTGACAAATTTGTTCCTGAGTTTCTACCAACATCTGGTTCTCAGACACAGGGAGCTAGATTGTGTTTCAAACTTGGGAAAACATTTTAGGTTTACAGGTTCATTTAAAGTTATGTCCATGTCATTAAACTCCAAATGCTCATCAGAACTTAACCCTGAACTATCCATCACAACCCCTCGCAACATCTATAAAAGCCTGTCTCTCATATCCAATTCTTTTCATCAATTGACTAATCGCTCATACATCATCTATAACCTGACTAGCAGTTTCTTGTTGTGAGACAATACTAAGGTTTATGTCACTAAACTATGATTGTATTGTTGGCAGAACATGGCTTTGTGTGTCAACTCCCTATACACAACTCAACTGTGTATATGTGTATGAGACTATCTATGGGAGGGGTTAAAATTTAAGTAGACTTAACCTAGGTGTAATTGGACTTACAAAACAGAATCCTATGCAAGGTTTGTACTGTGAATCATGTTGTGGCAAACGAGCTAGGTGTGATAGACTCACAATCAGGCCTCACTTGGTTGTTTAATAGACTCATGCTGGTTCTCAACAACTTTTTTCATTTCTGTTTGCTGCATTACTTCCAGCCGCTTCAGTATCTCTGCGAATGTCGCCCTATACTTTGGTGCCCTAAGGTAGATTCTAAAGCGGTAGAGGTTTTCTCCAATGTTCTATATTAGAACCTCAATCCTAACTTAAGAGCTACCTAACAGGGGTATCTAGACAACGAACATTCGTCTCGCAAGCCAAAGCAGACAACCTCATCTAGACTACGAGTGTGTGGTTTAAGATAAGTATAAAAACATAGAGATCTAATTTAAGTGTAACCTAATTTAGTTCCACCATGTTAAACGCAACGACAGTAACAAATCGATTACCATCATTCAAATATATCGACACGGACCACTGACTACATTCGGCCTGGATACCCTTTGAAATTTGTCCTCCATGTTGTGTTCAAATCGAAAAAAATGGGATAAACCTAGGTATTATCTGAACATTCTAAAATCAAAACCCCTAACTTCATATAATCAACAATAAAACAAGTAAAGAACACAACATTTGTAAAAAAATTAACTTTCAACAAAAGGGCTTAAAATCATTACCATAAGTCGATTCAAGTTGTTTGATGAGTTGCTCGGTGGTTCTCGTCCACTTTCGATGGCGGAGCTTCCATCCCATGGTGGTCCACTAAACCACATTTGCATGTGGGGTCTTGATCGAAGAAATAGACTGTATGTATGGTTGTGTGTGTGATTTGTGTTCGAGAGTTGAATTATGTTTCGGGGTGGCAATAATCTTGTGAAATGATAGGGTTGAGTGGTGTAGTTATAGTTAATAGTTTATATATGAAATGCTCAATTTTCATTTGTAGTTAAGGCTTAAAGGGCCTTTCAGTTATTCAATACAAATAAATTTAACAAGCTGTACATGTTACACCAAATTTATAATTATAATTAGGCGATCCAAGGGTGCACTATAATACTTTTTATGCGAAATTACAATAGTTACCCATCTATACCGAAAGCGATCTTAACGATCGTTTCATCCTTAGGACCAAACAGACAAATTGACCACTTATTGGGTCCATTTTCACTGATTTTTCAAAATGGGGGACTGAATCCGCAAACGAGGTGGACTTTGGGGACCAACAATGTAATTTACCCTGTTTGAAATTAAGGTTTGAAACCTTGGAAAACGTTACATAAACGTACGGGTCATGTCGGAAATTCATAAAATATTTATACTTAGAAATTTTACTTAAAACATGATTTTTGATTTAAATAATAAAATATTATTATTATTTTTATTATTTAATAAATTCACTAAAAGATAAAAAATGTAATTTTTCCTCGAAACTTTCCGAACAAGTTTATTATGGTTAAACG
Source organism: Tanacetum coccineum (assembly GCA_026074375.1). Taxonomy (NCBI): domain Eukaryota; kingdom Viridiplantae; phylum Streptophyta; class Magnoliopsida; order Asterales; family Asteraceae; genus Tanacetum; species Tanacetum coccineum. The sequence continues at coordinate 81,179 of BQNB010010603.1, forward strand.
TTTCATTTTCAATCATTTCATGATTATTTTATGGTAACTAAGGGTACCGAATGGACTTATTGAGATATATTTATAATTATTTATTATAAATATTTATTTATATTACTTATCTATTTTCTTTAAATAGTATAAGTATGTATTATTGAGCTATGGGATTGATATGATTGTTGGGATAAGTCATCAACCATCACACCACCAAACTGTTAAGGGTAATTGTACAACGCGTCTAACCTCTATGCATCAAACGTGAAGAATGTTTTGGAAATGAATGATTAAAATGGGACATTAACCGGACTAGGTCGTGTGCGGACGTCCATGCATTTGCTTGCGTGATTGAAATTTGGTTTCTTAAGAATTGCTTGAGGTGAGTTCTCGTAGCCCTAATTTTCTACTACTTTTCCATTGGGGAAAATGATACTCAAATGTGTTTTGAACTGTTTTCTTTGAACTATGCAAAACATGGTTTTGTTTTTGGGACAATTATGTGCTTATGATTGCTATGTGAATATATGTGATGTAACTTTACTTGCATGTACTGTGTTTGGCATGTCAAGGGTTGTGCTTTTACTTGCGTGTACTATGTTTGGCACGGCAAGGGTGATTGGCAAGAAACTGCCATGTCTAGTGTGATTTTACTTGTGTGTACTGTGTTTGGCAAGGAAAGGGTGATTGGTAAGGAATTGCCATGTCTAGTGTGGTCTTGCCCTAATATAGTGCTCCAGCTGGTAGGCCCTTTAGGTGCATAAGTGACATATCGGAGTTGCGACTCCAAAAGCATTGGTATATGCTGTTTTCATGACTAGCGGGGATGCTAGGGCATGGTGATCGACTAGCGGGGATGCTAGGTCATGTTACATGATTAGCGGGGATGCTAAGTCATGGGTGATTTGCATATATTCACTGTTATATTGCACTATTGTCCACTATTTTGAGATATTGGCACATCTTTTAGGTTTAAGGTCAAACCTACGAGCTCACCAACATTATTGTTGACGTTTTCAAGTATCATTTTCAGGTGAAGTGAAAGATGAATAGGTTGGTGATATGTGATAGCAGGCTAAGGAGTATCCCGTGGGGGTCTTTCATGTGAAGCCTTGCTTGTTTATTTGTTTGGTTCTTAGTATTTGGAAGTTTTGGTTTAAGTTTGGATTTGGACCCCTGTGTGGGCATTTAGAATTGTAAGGGATTATGGATTTGGTTATGATTTGGGACATCACTCGAGGTTGTTCGAGGTTGATGGTCTTTGTAACACTTGAAGTTTATGCATTGTAGTTTTTCTCTGTATTGTATCTTGTGTTATGATTGATCATTATGTTGCATTCCTGAGTTTCCGCCATTATCGAGGTGTGACATAGAGACTCGATTCTAAAGAAATGGAATGAGAAAGAATACCCTCTACAAAACACAAAAGTATGAATTAGGTACTTGTGTGGCTCTCTTGCAGAGATGTGTTCTCTTCAATAGAATGATGAGATGAGAAGTTTGGAAAACTTAGATGTTAGAGTTAGAGGATAGGAGAAGAGAAAAGAGTGGAAAGAATTTGCAAGAGGTGAGGAATACAAAGGCCAAGGGGTGGGTATTTATAGGCCAAAGATCCCAAATGTTCGGAAAACATTTCGCGTCTGGCGCGCTGCCCACACGTTAGCGCATAGCTAGCGCGCCATATTCCCAAAATTGTTTTCTTTGAGATTTTGACGTTTTAAATACCCGCGCTTGTTAAAACCCCAATTGTACTTCACGCTATGACCTTCTTCTTACACTCAAGGTTAACCAACTCAAATAGCCATTTGTTATAAGCGTTTGTGAAGTATTAGAAATCCTTTTGATTTTTTGATATCAAAAAGAGAGAAAAAAATGACCGGACAAGGGTATTTTTGGTATTCTTGAAAATGTAACTAGCTTAGTTAGGATCAAACTAAAGGTTTAAATAAGCTAGTTAGGGTACAAGAGAATATTCCAAAAATATTCTTAACTTGGAGAGAAAGGGGGAAAGATTTGAAATTTGAATTTCAAATTCAATAGGCACATGTTGGAAATAAAGAATGAGTTATGTATGAGTTGGCATGATGTAATGGTGATGGGATGGAAAGGAGCCTCTTGATCTTAGTTTGAATTAGAGGGTGAGGATGAGATAAAGAGAGGTAAGTTAGATTGGTGAAGTGGCAAGATCAAGGGTGAAAAGAGAAGTGTGTTTGTTTAGAGAGTGAGATGTGTTGGTTTGAAGAGAGGGAGTGTGTTTGTTTAAGATTTGAATTTCAATCCAAGGGAGAAGAAGAGAGTGGGGTAACTTAGATTGATAAAGTGGCTTGATCAAGGGTGAGGATGACAGAGAGAGTGTATGTGTATGTGTGAAATTCAAATGGTTGTAAGGAAGAAAGTGAATAGTGAATATGTGGTGGAGAATGTTTGGATGTGATGT
>BQNB010010604.1:0-81354 GCA_026074375.1 Tanacetum coccineum
ATCATAAGTAAGTGGTGTTCTTGATTTCTTTGCAATTATTTGTAAAAGTATACTAGTTGGTGATATAACTTTATAATCAAGGTGTTTATGTGTAAAAATACATAATGTAAGTATAGAAACATAAATAAACAATAATCAATATGTATGAAAATTGATAAGTGTAAAATACACATATCTGTTTATACCAAAAATGGCCCTAAATGACCCAAAACAGACTAAAAATGGCAAAGATATGCTGGTTTTTGTGTTTTGTGTGTGCAGGTACGGATATATCAGAAATCACAGGAAAACCGCCAAAAACGGGCAAACACGGACACAAGAAACGGAAAAGCACAAGAGAAGCCAAAAATTCAAAGCCAAAGCCAGAAAAAGTCAACCTTCGGTCAAATTGGTCAAACTTTGGTCAACAGAAGTCAACCCATAAAAGGACAAAAACCCAAAATTACCATTTCAGTCCCCCAAGTTCCAAAAAAATACACAAATAGTCCTTGTCCTTTTAATGGGCCTTAAAAACCTTAAGAACCACACTCGGATCCAAAGCCCAAAACATAAAGGTCCATTTACTATTACCCGGCCCAAAACCTAATCCATTTCGCTTTTTACTAAACCATAGGGACCTTTTCTGCCTAAAATAAAAGATATTTTGCACTCAGACTTTTGTTTCATAAAAAGAGGGACTCAAAATGCAAATACCCCAAACTCATACCCCTTTTTATCCCTCAGTCAAAAATGAGCGGGAAATATGGTTTTGTATAGTTCATCGTCTCTTCCAAAACTTAACCATGGGTAAAACAAGGGGGTTTTCTCAATTGAAGGGCGATAACGACAATTCAAGAGCTCAACAACAGGATGGCAAGCACAAATTTGTCAAATCAAAGGCTTCTCATTAATCACTCAAGCAAGAAGCCACGTGGAATGGAGATAGCACAAGGAAAATAGTCATTTTGCATTGGGATCACTCACATAACTAGCACAATGGTGTCACATCAATGGATTGCCAGCTTGGCAATCCGTGTGACTACCATTTGATCTAACGGCTCAAAATCATGATCCAATGATTGGATATTTGTACGAATGTGATTCAAAGGAGCGTATAGAACAAGGCAGCCTAGAAGGTTCATTAGCTGGCTATAAATAGCCTTCACTCCTCACACACACGAATGGAGTTTTTAGTAGCTTTTAGTGTAGCTTAAAATTTCCTTTTTAGCTTAAATGTAATTTTTCTTAAATGTCTTGTAATTTCCTCTTTTCAGCATTGTAATCTAGTTTTCATTAATAAAAATCAGTGTAACTTTGTTTTATCTTCACTCTTAAGCTCTCATTTTTCTTTAAATATTAAGCTATAATCTCATAAGCTACTCAAAAGCTCTTACTAGTCTATAAGCTAGTAATTGAGCTTAATTCAGTCTAAATTTACTTAAATAATAAAACTAGTTCAATACCTTGTCTTATTTGGATTAAAAGCTAAATGGAAGGGGAGTCAATTGTGGAAGGACTCCCATGGACTTATACTGGCTTATTCTAAATAAGCCAGAGCTGTTGATTAAGCTCAATTGAGCCTTAGCTTCTGTTTAGCTGAAGCTTAAAGTAAGTTTTCACTTAATTTCTTAAACTCTTTAATATTTAGTTCAACTAGTGCTTAATAGTGTAGATTTGTTTTATAGCTTAAACTGTTTGCTTATTAGTGCTTATTACTCTTTACTAGTGTTTATTAAGTGCATTTGATTATCTGTTTTTGCTTAAATTAGTTTAGATCTTGCTATAGCTTAGTTTTTCTTAAAATCAGTCATAAAAACATAAAAAGCCAAAAATATAGTAGCATAGTTTTAAATCTTAGAATCTAGTTAATTCAGTTGTTGATTTAAGTTGGTTAGGTTTGTTATAAGCTCATCAATGTCTGGTAATCAAGTTTCATTCTCTAGTTTTTAAATCTTAAGTTATTTCAAAATCTGTCATCCTGATAAGGGGTGTTTGGTTTAAGGTGATTTGACCTCAAAAAGTCAAAGGATCTTGTGCATTTTATTTGAGACAGCTTTGATTTCACTTATAACCATTAGGAATAGAGTTTTTAGAACTTAGATTTCAAAGATGAACAAGTTAGGGCTTAAATAAGTGGTTCTGCACCAGGGGAGCTTATCCCTATTTGATTGCTAGCTTAATTTTGATCCAAGCATTTAAGGATAGGATAGTGCTTGTATTTGCTTCAAACACACTCAAATAGAGTGAGTAATGCAGGTTATCCCTTGAGGATACCTGCACATTTGTATTTACCTACTGTCATTTGCATCAGCAAATGCAGTTAGTACTGCTTCCTTTTCATCTTCATTTTAAGCTAGTTAATATTAGATTTAGGTTCTTAATTTTAGCAAGCTTATAGTATAGACATAGCTTAGCATAGATCAAAGTTTGTTTTCCAATTTATAGCTGATTTCTTAGATTGCATTTGCTGTCAAAAGTTTATAAAAGTCATAAAAAATTCAAAAACAGTAGTATTAGAAGAGTAGGTTTAAATTTAAGATTCTTAGCTTGTAGAAGTAGTTTTTATAATTGAAATTAATAGCCTGTAGTTAGGTTGTTAAGTGCTCATAAGCTCAAGCTCTGTCTCAGCTTATTGAGCTTATTAGCTCTATAGAATTTTGAATCATTTGTGCATTTTCCTGAGTTTACTCTCTTGAGCATTAGATTTAAAGGATTTATTGTGTTTCTAGCTTATTTTGCTTTTCATTTTTAGTTCAAATACTTCATAAGCTGCTTAGAACTTCTTTTGTCTTTGAATTTGAGCTTAAATTGAAGCTTGTGCAAGCTTATATGTCCAAACAAGAAAAAAGTAAGCCAAAAGCTTACTTACTGATCTGTTTATTTCTTAAGCTTTTAAAAAGCTCATTTTAGACTTTCAGCTTATACACCTTTCATTAAAGTTGTTCAAAAAAGTGAGTTTTATAAGTTTCAATATTTAGTTTTTGATAAAAAGCAAAAATAAAAAAATAGCAAAAAGTGGGGTTGCCAGACCTCGAACCTAAGACCTCTCACTCAAAGACTCAACGTGTTAACCAATATGCTACAACAGCTCATCCGTCATCATACCATTCCATTTAATTCTTGTACACGTTTTCATTTCCTACTTATTAAATAAGCCGTAGCTTATTCATAAGCTTTATGAGCTTATTCTTTAAGCTGGTTCTTTAGCTATATTTTTCTTGTCATCTTTGTTACCTTTTAGATTTTTCCTGAATTTTTGGTAATTTTTCATTAAGTATTTTATTTTTAATCATTTTTCTTAGGTTTTTAATTTCAAAAAATAATAAAAAATAGAAAAAAGTTTCAGAAAATTACAAAAAAATAGTTTTTAGTTTTATAAAAATTAGCTTTAGTTTTACATTAAGAAAAATCATTTTTACCTCTTTTAGATTTTAATTTTAATTTTTGAGCTTTTATTTTTAATTTTAAAAATAGGATTTTAATTTTAAAAATAGTTAAAAATAGTTTTCTGAGTTTTTATGTTATTTTAGACTTTTCTAAGTTTAAAAATCATTTTTCTAAATTTTTAGGACTTAATTTGCTATTTTTTAGGATTTAATTAGATTAAAATAGTTTTTAATTCATAATAAATTCAAAAATATTCAAAAAAATATTTTTCTTTTTCTTAAAATTTTATTTTGTCCTACTTTAGGTTTAGAAATTTAGTTTGCATTTTTAGGAGTTAGTTTTACCTTAATTGCTTTTTAGTCGCGTTTTATTTGTCCCGTTAATTGTTTTTGTGCTTTAATTGTTTTTATTTGCTTATTTTAATTGTGCTTTTAATTAGTAGTTATAGAAAACCAAATCAATCTCCGAACTCATTCAAATCAATATCCAAAATCAAGCGAGGTTTCAATTTCTCAAATCGTTGGGAAAACGACCCGGGAAATCATACTTTTTGGAAAATATACGTATATAATATATTATATATATCTTTTAGAGTGGGCTTTTCTTAAGGGAGACTTTAGGAAAGTTCTTAATTGCTCTTTTGGTATTGTTATTATATATTTTATTGTGTGTTGAAAATTACACAATCAAAATTTTAATTTTTGAGCTTTTATTTTTAATTATAAAAATAGGATTTTAATTTTTAAAATAGTTAAAAATATTTTTCTTAGCTTTAAAATTTTCTTTACTCCTATTTTAGGATTAGAAAATTAGTTTGCATTTTTAGGAATTAATTTTAGTGTACTTGCTTATTTGTCGCGTTTTATTTGTTTCTCGTTAATTGTTAAGTGTTTAATTGTTTTTAATTGCTTGATTTTAATTGTGCTTTTAATTAGTAGTTATAGAAAACCAAATCAATCTCGGATTCAAATCAATATCCAAAATCAAGCGAGGTTTCAATTTCTCAAAACGTTGGGAAAACGACCCGGGAAATCATACTTTTCGGAAAACATACGTATTATATATTATATTATATATATCTTTTAGAGTAAACTTTTCTTAAAGGAGACTTAAGGAAAGTTCTTAATTGCTCTTTTGGTATTATATTATATATTTTATTATTGCGTGTTTAAAATCAACAATCATTGACGTTTTAAACGTGTTTTATCCCAGGTAACCAAGGCTCATTTTAGAACCATTTTGAATACAAGTACAACCATTCTAACCTATATATACCCAATCAAATACCCATATATACCTCAATACCAAATTTTATAAACTAACTCAATACAACAATGCATGGTTGCCGGTTTCTACCTTCAAAAACAACACCAAAGATATTTAAAATTCTTCTAGAAACATACATGTGCAAGTTTACTATCCATTTCACTTAAGCAAGCAACCTATCTTACATTTCCTTACAACTCCAGAAACCCTTCTCTTACAAAACCACTCCCCCCATGGGTCTCTTACACACTAGTCATTCCAAGTGAAACACCATGGTTTTGTTAATGGTTTTTGGCGAGTGAGACTAATATAATATGGCTATATAAAGGCTCCTATTTGCAAGTATTCATACACTTATCATATCAACTAGCAAAAACACAAAAATCATTTCCCATTTGTCTCATAACCCACGGCTCACAAACCACACCTAAAATAATTCATAGTTTTTGTTTTACAAAGATTACAAATATACAAGTGTGTTTAGGGTTATTATTTAAGGTGTTTACAAGTAAAGGTGCAAGTAAAATCAAGGATTTTCCAAGAATAGAAATTAGGGTTTTCAAGGAAGAAAGCTAAGGTTTGTTTTGGAAGCAAGGGTTCATAAACATTAAGTTAGAGATTTATAAGATTAGTGTGTTCATCATATTTACATCTTTCACTCAAGGGTTATCATAAAAAAATAATCCTACACATTATTTTTTCATTATTTCATACATACATATGAGTAAATAGTTAAATCACCACTAGAGTTATTTATTTTATAAAGAACTAAAATAAAATCAATATATACACAAACAAGTAAATATTATGTCTCATTATTATTAAGAATGAATGTTACAAATATTGTAGATCCATGAAAAACACTAGTTGTAGTTTATTTCTAGTTGTAGTTTATTTCTTATTATAGATCCATGAAAATGATGTTACAAATATTGTAGATCCATAAAATGATGTTACAAATATTGTAGATCCATGATATATTACAAGTATTAGATAAATTATAAAACTAGTTGTAGTTTCATTTCTATATAAATAGTTTACAATGAATCATGATTTATTTCATTTAAGTTCATGATATTTACCTATTGAAACTAAAAAACTAAATAGATGACTATAATGTAAAGTGGACTTTAATTCTACACAAGAAGGTGTATTTGGAAAAATTAAAGGACATGTAAATTTATATCATGTAATAATCTATAGAAAAAAACAAATTAAATAAATATATAAAATATATATATATAATATATATATATATCCTAACAGTTTTGTTATAAACTATTCTCGAGCCACGAACTTTTTGTGACAAAAAATAAATGTTTTTATTACAAAATAAAACATTTCAAGACGATTACCAGTTCAATATAACGAACTTCTGCGAAAACGTATCACTAATTGAAGGGAGATATAGAAATTTTCAAGATTACGATAATTAAATATATAGAAACTGTTTTTATATAAATTATTTTATAAAAACTGTTTATGTACAGAAACTTATATATTATGTAACCATTTTATTATTTTAGATTATACCGATAAGATTTATTGGATAAAAATAACACTAAACAGAATTAAAACGAATAGAGAATGATTTTACAAATATCGTATAATTAAAATCTTATAAAAAGTAATTTATAAATTACAGACTACTGTTACTCTTCATACACAGTATTTTATAAAAAATAATAAATATAAATATTTTAGAAAAAATTTTCTTAGGGCCACAGTTTGGGTTAGTTTATGGTTTTTAGGATTTTGATTTGGATTTAAATTTAGTTTAAGATTTAGATTTGAATTTGATATAAGTATAAATTTAATTATTTTAAAATTCAATATAAGAAAAGTAAATTTTTAATATAATGTGAGAGAAAGAAAGAGAAAAAGTAAACATGGGCCCACTTTAATACGATACCTGCCTTTTAATTCTGAATCAAAAATGATGGGACCGGTGGGTGTGATAACTCATTTCAATAGCTGGATAAACAAACAGATGTTTTACGTCTTGTCACTCCAAATCCCATTCCAACACCGGATAACAAACGGACCCTTAATACGAAACTGGGGGTATAAAGAACGTGTAAAATGGAGTTAAAACAAGAAAGATATGATTTAATAAGAATTCTATGCACTATTTTACTCGTGTGCACTACTTTCCTAACATGAATAGTGTTGGTTCGTTTTTAATAAAAACTTTACAAAATAATGTATTATTAGTTATATAATATTTATACATGTTTTTAATCTTATAAATATTATTTTACAAAATGATTAAACTATTTATATAATAACATTATATAAATAATAAAAACCTTAAATCATGTGTTATTAACAAATAATCAATTATTGACAAAGAAATACAATTATAGTGACACATACTACTTGGATATTAAAATATCAATGTAACTTAAATATTGTTTCGACAATTATAATTTAAACAAAAACTATTAGGTGGTGATATAACTCTATAATTATTGTTGTATTTATTTCAAAAATATTATACTCATACGACCTATAATTAATTAGGTTGCATTTAGATTTTACTTGACGATTCACTTACTTGATTTATATAATCAATTTATTCACTAGGTAGAAGTTTCATGCCCTTAATTTCACTTGTTTTGAACTATTTTGGGGAGAATGCATGCTCGTTTACAAACTTGTTTATTTGCTCATTTACAAACTCGTTTACATACTCATTTACCAATCTCGGAGTGAGATTCATTACATTGCTTTGTTTTACATAGGGAAGCAAGTACATTTTTAAACCTAATTACGTAGCATGCCTAAGTATCGATAACCCACAATGCCCACTATTATGAATTGTTAATTACCTTGTGTAAGCGCGTGTGTTATAAATAGATCAATTTGGGATTGACATCCTTGTCCGGGTAAGTCATACTTACTTGTATCGGACGTATACCATATAGGAACATTTTGGATGTTACAGGTTGACATCTACATTGGGTACATTTATGTGTGTTAATACAAATAATGTCTAAAAACGTTATTTATATGTTTCGACCTCTCCATGTTTTGATAATAACAAAATATAAAAAGTTTACGATAAAAATAAATGTTTCAAAGTTATTAAATCAGAAAACTTCATTTCTAAGTATTAGTGATCACTTAAAAGTATGTACAAACAAATCATTAAGCATGATTAGTGATCAAGAAAATAATTTTTTTTAACCATCACATTTTTAAAAAAGTATTTTAAAAAAAATAAATATACAAAATAATTTTTATTAAAATAAAATTTTTATTTAAAAAATAAATTTTAAATTCAAATTCCCCCCCCCCCCCCCCAAAATGGAAGCTTCGATACCAGATACAACCTTCCCCACAAAAAGACAAAAACAGGAGCGGAGTCTACTGGGTGGCCCCTTTATAGGTCTGGCGGCCCCCGATATATCTGGGACCTGGCGTGACCAGGCCGCCAGTAGTCCGTTTGAAATCTGTCTATAAATACAACACTATTTTTGGCTAGAAAAACACACCTCTTCACGAATTTTTCCAGCTTCTTTCTCTCTCTAAAAACTTTTTTTACTCTCACTAAAATCTCTTGATCCACTAACATTGTTTGATCCTATGTTTCAAGTGATCTAATCTCATCTTCTCAATCTCTCCACACTAAATCAAGTGCAAGAGAAGAACATCTGTATTCGCCAAGAAACGGAATTGTTATTTAGTGATCTCTCCTCTCTTCTTCTAAGTATCAAATCTCTATTGTAATTATCTTGTGTAATTGTGTGATTCGGATTGTGTGTAAATCCGATAGTGTAGATCTGTGGATTTTATAGTGTTATTGAAGTGGTAAGATTGTTCTTAGCTAAGAGTTAGGACTCTACATTATAACTTAGAGTCCGAAATAACGTAAGCGACGTGTAAACGGTTTTCTCCGCCTGAAGGGAGCTTGTTGACATAGTGAAATCTCGAGTAGGATACTCGGGGGAGTGGAGTAAGGAGCGAGGAACGAGCTTCATAGCCGAACGACTATAAATCTGGTGTCTTTTTTGATTGATTCCATCACTCCATCTCTTAATATTGTTGTGATTGTTATTTAGTTAATAAGATTTAATATATTCTACATTGTTGATTGGTTGAACATACAACTCGAATCTAAGTATTTTGAAAGCAAACTTATGAAATGTAAAACGAACCTATAAACTATTCAACCCCCCCTTCTAGTTTCCACAATTGGTATCAAGAGCCAAGGTCACTCAAAGTTTGTTAAAAATAATATTGTATATTAAACTAGGATCGATCTATGGGATTTTTGACAAAATTCGTAGAAGGAAGCAATCCATGCAAAGTCCCACCACTTTTGAAAAGTGATAGGTATTAATTGAAAAATAGATGAGACATAGAGAGCATAATTATAAATCAAAAGAACTTGAGATCATATGGCATGAGTTAGTTAACTAACATGATTTTCAACCTACTCAACAAAATCCGAAAACCAAATTAGATGAGGTTGTCCCTTTTGAAAAACAAAGTGATGAACTTAAAAAGAAGCTTGCGAAAAATAACGAAGCTAAAATGGTTATTTACAATGCTTTGCCTAGAAAATAATATGAAAGAATTTTCATGTGTAATACGGCAAAAGAAATTTGGAAAACTTTAATCACCCATCAAGGTAATAAATAAGTCAAAGATAACAAGATTGACGTTTTGGTATAACAATATGAACAATTCATCATTTCTGAAGATGAATCTATAGATAAGTTCTTGCTAGAAATTAATACAATCGCTACTAGTCTAAAATCTCTTGAGTAGAAGGTTATTCAAAGCAAGACGTTTATGTTAAAGTTTCTAGGGCTCTACATCCTAAATGGAGAGCAAAGGTCCCAACATTGAAAGTCGTGCAAGACTTTAACCATCACTGTCACTTGATGACTCATCAGGATCTCAAAGTTCACGAGATGTCATCAAAGAAAGATTTGAACAGTCAAAGCTTAAGGGAGAAAGAAATCTCTTGCTTTAAAGGCAAAGAAAGAATCTAGTGATGAAGATTTTTGACTTCCGGAAGTGAAGATGAAGAATACGTCATGGCGGTTAGAGACTTCAAGAAGTTCTTTAAGTAAAGAGGTAGATTTGTGAGACAACCTCCTTACGACAAAATGACGTTCCAAAGAAGCCGTGATGACAAGAACGGTAAAGGTGATAGAAAATATCGGCGATCCAAATCATCTTATTGGAGAATGACCAAAACCACCGAAAGACAAGAACCAAAGAGCTTTCATCGGAGGTTCTTGGAGTGATAGTCGGTGAAGAAGTAATGAAGAAAGGTCAAAGACAAACATTCCGACAAAGCTCAAGCATCAAGTGAGGTATGTTCCGAATCCTCTTACTTTATTGATGAAAACTCATCAATAAATGATTTAGTTTTAGATAATAAATATGATAAACTGTGCAAAATGAGTTTAAAGATAATCACTAAAAACTAAAGATTAAAATCCACTAGAAATAGTTTAGAAAAAGAACTTGGTATTCTAAAAGAAAAAGTGTCCACACTCAAGAAAAAGAAAGGAGTTGATCTCGAATGTGTAAAGTGTCATATGCTTAAAATTGAGATTGAAAAACTCAAAGAGGAAGCCATTAGGTTAACTAAATTTGAAAAGAGTACACATTGTCTAAATGAAATGTTAAGTAATCAAAAACCCTCTAGAGAAAAATTAGGTTTAGGGTTTAATTCATTTGAAGCATCATCTAGTGGAACTAAGGAAATAAAATTTGTGAAAGCCCAGAAAAAGGCGTCTTCTGACGGAGGTCCCATAAATATGGGCGGCCCCCATATTGTACAGGCAGCCCCAAAGTAATTATGGGACCGCCACCAGTCATTACACATGGATCTGAGAAAAGTGTATCTTTTCAAAAATCTATTTTGGGTCCTAGACCAAAACACATAATAGTAAACAACGTCAAAGTTCCCGTTGCTAGTGATAATGAAGTTAAACAATTTTATAAGCCATTGTCAAAACCCGGAGTTGGATTTTCAAAACCTAATTTTAGATAAAAAAACTCCACCACCTAGAAGAGTCAATAATAATTATCCTCGTCCTAAGGCACCGCAACCAAAAAGGAACGTTGGTCGACAAAATCAACCTCGTGGCTTTCCTATAACTTGGAACAATTTCCAACGTCAAAGTTACATGCCATGGGAAATGTGTCTTCCATTTCCACATCCCAACCAATTGCATCAAATGCAAGGGATGTTTAGCACTAACAAATTTGGACCCATGAGATATTGGGGACCAAATGTTTGAGTTATTGTCTTATATAAATAGATATGCCTTAGAGTCGACTTGGAACCCGATGAGTGGATAAAGGATAGCAGATGCTCTAGGGACTACTAGTTACCTAGAAAATTATATCATTTAATCCTAGGATAACTCTAAATCAATGATAAGCCTAAAGGTCAGCAAGTACTATCTAACTTAGTACTGATGATGTTGTTTGCAAACCACAAAGGACAATGATGCAGGTTACCTAGTGACTCCCACTACCTTAAACACACTCAAATTATGTGTATAAATACAATGCAAACAAAATCCAAGCCTTAAGGGCTTTGGATCATAAATTTCACAAGTGAAATTTTTAGATAAAATGTACCCTGGTGCCGGATCTCCTATAATAAGCCATAACTTTTGGTATTTTGAAATCTAACTTATAAAAAAGATTAATATACAATATTTAAAATCAAAACTCAAATGCCTCAAATAATTTTGAACACTCACTTTGACTTTTTGAAGTCAAAACAGCTTAAACCAAACACCCCTTTATCATTTTGATAGGTTTTAGTTAAAGCTTATATTGCAAATCTAATTAACAAGTAGTAAATACCAGATAAAAACTAGCTTAAATCTACCCTAACAAACATGAACCAATAACTGAAATAGAATTAATCTAAGATTTAAGCTATTCCTACCATTTTTTTGGTTTTTAAGGTTTTTAAGACAAATATATGTAAATCTATGGTTCAAACTAAGAAAGCTAAAAACAGATTAACAACTGTTAGGTATATTTGTATTTATTAGTTCCTGCTGGTAGGTATGTAGTTCCTACTGGTAGAGTAATTGCTACTGTTAGTATTAAAGTTCCTACTGGCAGGTATATAGTTCCTGCTGGTTATATTATTAGTCCTGGTAGAGTAACGTAGTGACTCTGGGATAAGTTCTAGTATGGATAGACATGAGAAGTAATAGATAGACTCATGCAAACGTAATTCTAGGAGAACTAGTTTAGGGTTTCATATCTATAAATGAAACCACACGGTTTAGGTTTGAAGGGGATTTGAACAATCAAGAAACAGTTTTACGATTAATAGAAAAGATCCATAAATGATCAAAGTATTGTTTTTAGTAATTCTTCTTTAGCACTGTTGTTTATTTTCCGCATAAACAATAGATTGTGTTATTAGAGTCTCTTACAGAGTTACTTTTTGATTACATTAGTGTCTATATCCTCTTCACAGGCTTAAAAGATTCTACTCTTGGGCTGAGACCTACAAGTGGTATCAGGAGATGAGAGATCTAGTTGAGAATAATTATGTTCTTGCTTCTAAAACCATTTTACTATGACTTCACCGGTATCCAACACCACGTTATTGTACCATCACCAACCGAATCTTAATTATTTTATTCATTCTCTATCCAACAACATTCGAACTAGTATTTTTCCTGTGGCATATCTGAAACACTGTATTTGAGTCACAAACTTCCTCGCACAACCCTCTCAAAATACTCAGCCTCAATTCCAGCAATATAATTCAACCACTGTTTCCAGCAGTAATGCCAAATTTCCTTATTTGAAGAAGGACGAGTATGAAACGTGGGCAATGAAGATGGAATATTGGATAATGAACAGTGATCACAATCTGTGGAACATTGTTCTTCATGGAAACAACAGAAAACGGACCGGCAGAGATCCCCCCCCCCCCCCTAGAGGCAACATAATGATTCTTCCTCCTGTCACTATGGAAGAACAAATTGCTGTCCAACGAGAGACAAAAGCTAGAACTATTCTACTTCAGTCTCTTCCAGAGGATCACATGGCTGACTTTCATCATCTTGATGATGCTAAGGATATCTGGTTGGCAGTAAAAGCCAGATTTAGAGGGAATGAAGAGTCAAAGAAAATGAGGAAGTCCTAATGTCATAGGCAGGAGTTTGCAGACTTAAAATATCTGAATAGAGGGTTTGCACAAGGGATATGATAGGTTTCAGAAGGTGCTAAGTCAACTTAATCAAATTGAAGCAAGACCAGATAATGAAGACTGCAACATGAAGTTCCTTAGAGCTCTACCACCTTCTTGGTCATAGGTGGCAATCACCCTTAAAACAAAGGGTGGACTTGATTTCTTAAGCTTTGATGATTTGTATAACAAGCTTTAGGACACAGACTTGAGATTGATGTGAAGGGTAGTTCTAGCTATGATTCAAAGAGTTACTGCGGCTCTACACACTCAGCTTTCATTAGTGCCTGCTAGTACTAATTCCAAGTGGTCAACTGCGGGGGGGGGGTTTGTGGGGGGGGGGGGGGGGGGGGAGGGCGGGGATGATTCCAAATGTCAACCTTCTTCTGTTAGCTATACCACTACTTCTTCCTCTGCTGATGCTTCAGGCAATGTTCTTGAAAATGTTCTTCACTCTTTTGTTGCTGAAGAAGTGATCACAACAATCAGATCACTTATGATGACTTTGACAAATTGGCAAGTTAGATTTAGGAAGAACTTGACATCAAATGGCAGATGCAATGCTTTCTGTTCGAATCAATAGATTTGGAAAAGAAGGCTGGTAGTAAATTCAAGTTTATAACAAAGATGCTGCCAGGTTTGAAAATAAACAAGGTCAGGTGCTATTCAATTTCAGAGTTGGGGACATTTTGCAAAGAGAATGTACAGGGGAAGAAGGTTGGATTCAAAGAAAGGTATTTGCATTTAAGCTCAAAGAATGATAATCGAAGAACCAAAGGCTTTGGAGTAGTTGTTCAAGCTCAATTGGTCAGACCACGAAAGTGAAGATATGGAGAAAGGTGCTTCTGAAGTCTATGGGATGATTGCAGGATATGTGAATGATGCTGTTATTCCTGCTGTTGATGCTGCTGATGGAGTTAGTACTGATGGTATTTTTGCTGATGGTGTGTTTGTTGCTACTGGTAATGGTTTTGATGGTGTTTCTGTTGCTGATGGTGTTTCTGTTACTTCTAGTGATGCTACTGATGCTGAAACTCAATTTGCACTTATGGGGTTATCCCCTCAGGTACAATCTTGTCCTTTTGTTGTTTTTATATTAATTCAGAACTTTATAAAAAAAGGATTTTGAATAATCTAGAAGTGCAATATAAGAGTGTTTTATCCAAGTTCAAGCATTCAAAAGTTTCACTTCAAAACTTAGAACAACTAAGTCTTGGTACCAACATATTCCGTTAGCTTAGAAGAGAATATTTGAATCTTGACTGCAGACCTAGGCAAACACCCAACAGCTCAATATACTGAAAAACTGAATGAACAGGCTAAAATTGATAATATGAATAACAAGGTCAAACTTGAGGAGTCTGAGGCAAGGTTTGACAATGGTCGGATTCTTCAAAAAACTATACAATACTGATCAATAGCTCCATGTTACTGATCAAAAATTTGGTTTTGGATATGGTGAACACTTTAGATCAGATGAGGTGTTTGATCTCTCTGCCCCTAGCATCTTTGACTCATGTCTTAAGGATGCTCTAGAGAAACCTCTCTATAACAGGTTTATCAAAGATGTTGGATGTTGTTCCAGGTTCCAAATAACAGGATACATTCCATGCCTCCTTCTAACAAGCCTGCCTTGAGACTACATAAGTACACCTATGGTTCAAAGTCCAATTAATTGCTGTTGACACTAACTCTGTATTCAGGAACTTTGTCTCTTGTAGATAACAGTGATCAGTCCTCAGACTCAGAGATTAAAAAGGGGGGGGGGGGGGGGGGGGGGGGGGGGGGGGGGGTGGGGGAAAAAGGGCCCGGGGGGGAGGGAAAACACCTGGTTATGATCCCCCCCTTTTAATTCTCCCCAATTGTTTCAAGTGTCAAGTCCTCAAGCCTCAAGACTAAAGACCAATTAGCCTTAGCCTCTAGTTCAGTTGATTTGAAGAATTTACACATGACTGATGACCAAGGACCATGCAATGTCACTCAAAGTCCTAGTTTTTCTTTTAAGGAGAATGTAAAAACTCCTTGGAATTTATGTAATAGGAATGGGTCAAACCCCCATTATATTAGCTGTGTAAAAAATAAGTCTTTTGGTTGTAAGAAAGTTTTGTTTGTATTGGTAGTATAATTTATTTGATTCGTGATTGTGATTTTTATGAGAAATTCAGGTGAGATTGAATAATGCATGTGTGGTAAATGTAGAAACAGTCCACTTTTTGTCCTATAGACCAGCCTATAATGTTCCTGCTGGTAGTAGGAATAGGACCAACTTCTGTTCCTGTGTAGGCATTTTCCTGCTGGTTGGCATAATCTGCGCTAGACCTATGACAGACCAAAAAGCCATTTATTTTCAAACATGTTTTGTAGGCCTGGTGATATAACCAAATGGATAGGTGGGGGAAGATGGGGAATGTGTTAAGACCGCAGCTGGTTGTTCTTGCAAGTATCAGGCCATATATACATTTAAGGATCCAAGAACAATGGTGGATCTCAACAATCTACAGGGTTTTCCTCATATTGATCCACAAGGCAGGCCCAAGTCAGTTCAGACTTGGGTCTCCCATGTATACTAATCTTGTACTTTCTTTTGTATATTGTAGGACATTCCTCATAAATTAAAGATTTAGGTTTTGTTTGATAGTGGTTGTTCCAGAAAGCATGACAGGTAAATAAAGAGTAAATTGGTTGACTTTTTGATAGATTAAAGGAGGGACTGTCACTTTTGGAGGTGGAGATGGTAAAATCACTGGAAAAGGCACCATTAGGACTTCCAACTTCCATTTTGAGAATGTTTATTATGTGGAAGAGCTTCAGAACTTTAATTTGTTCTCTGTGTTACAAATCTGTGATACCAAGAACAAAGTCCTTTTTACAGACAAAGAGTGCCTTGTACTCTCCAAGGAGTTCCAACTACCTGATTCAAGTCAGGTTGTCCTCAGAGTTCCAAGGAGACACAATCTCTACTGCTTCAATTTGACTGACATCCATTCAGAAAGAGACATCAAGTGTTTGTTGGCAAAAGCATCCTTAGATGAGTCCACAAAATGGCATAGAAGGATGGCTCATGTGAACTTCAAAAACATGAACAAGCTGGCAAAACATGGATTAGTCAATGGGCTTCCTTCCAAACTCTTCACAAATGAACACAACTGTGTTGCCTGCAACAAAGGAAAGCAACACAAGGCCTCTTACAAGGCCATCACTGCAGTCAGCACCATTTCTGAGCCTCTCCAGTTACTTCATATGGACCTTTTTGGTCCTACTTCCATCAGAAGCATTGATCACAAGCACTATTCCTTGGTGGTTACGATGACTTTTAGATGTTTCGCTGGGTTTCTTTTTGGGGACTAAGGATGAGACTTTTTATATCCTTAGGGATTTCATTACTTTTGTTGAAAACCAGCTAACTAAAAAGGTTAAGGCTATAAGGTGTGACAATGGGACAGAGTTTAAAAATTCTAACTTAATTGAACTCTGTGGGTCCAAGGGGATTAAAAGGGATTATAGTGTTGCCAGAACCCCACAACAAAATGGGGTTGCTGAAAGAAAGAATAGAACCCTTATAGAGGCAGCAAGAACTATGCTTGCTGACTCTAAGTTACCTACCATGTTTTGGACAGAAGCAGTTAGTACTGCTTGTTATGTTCTAAACAGGGTTTTAGTAACTAGGCCCATAATTAAAACCCTTTGAATTTTATCTGGGAAAGTTCCAAACATTAATCGGCCTTAAAACCTTTTGGCTGGCGTACCATGTGACCATACTTAACACTAGTGATCACTTGGGAATAATTTGAGGGTAAGCTGATGAAGGCGTTTTCTTGTTGGGTACTCTGCTCATAGTAAGCTTATCGAGTTTACAATTTTATCAACAAAAAGTATAGAAGGAAACACTGTATTGAGATATATGGAGAAACTAAATGTTCGGTCTGGGTCATGAGTGGTACTTTGACCTTGACTATTTGACTAATTCTTTAGGTTATACTCGTTTCAAATCTAATCAACCTGCAGGTACTCAAGATACTAACACTCATGCAGATACACACGATGACTCAGATTCAGAGTGTGATGATCAAGTGATTGTTGTTCCTTCTTTTCCTTCTAACCATTTTTTAGGTCCCAAGGTTCATACTACTTCTGCCACAGTGGAGAGTACTTCAGACTATGCAGAGGAACTTGCTAGGCTTCAAGGACAAGCATATGAAGCCAATTCTGCAGCAAAGGATACTTGGAAAACAGCTGATACGGTTCCTGCTGGTAGTGGTGTTCCTGCTACTAGCATTCCTACTGGTAATATTAATCAAGCTGCTTGTGGTTCTGCTGTTCCTTCTACTCCATCTTCTTCTGTGGGTGAACCTGTTCATGCTGATGATACACCACTTCCTCCTGGTCACTCATTGGGCTTAAGTGAAAACTCTACAAAATTTTCCTCTCCTTCTGACCTTGCTAATCACATATCATCATCTTCAGAGATGGAGGGCATTCACCATCATCCTACTACTAGCATTTTCTCTAAATCTACATATGATGCTGACTTTGGTGGTTCAGTTACAAATTTAGCACCTACCATAGCTGTTGATCCTGTTCCCACAAGAAGGGTGCATACTGTTCATCCTATATCACAGATTATTGGGGATATTACTTCACCAATTCTGACAAGGGGCACTTTGAAGAAATCCAAGTTTGGAGAGAGTGCTCTTGCAGGCTATGTTCATGATCAACAAAGGAACAATCACACAGACTATCTCCACTGTCTGTTTGCTTGTTTTCTATCCCAACTTGAACCAAGCAGTGTTGCTCAAGCACTTAATGATCCAGATTTGGTAGAAGCTATGCAAGAGGAGATGCAACAGTTTGTTAATCAGGCTGTGTGGAAGCTTGTGCCTTTGCCAGAAGGGAAAACTGCTATTGGGACAAAATGGATTCTTAAGAATAAAAGAGATGCCAGAGGTATAGTAGTTAGGAATAAAGCAAGGTTGGTGGCTCAAGGTCATCGGCAAGAGGAGGGCATTGACTATGCTAAGGTGTTTGCTCCAATGGCTCATACATGGGTTTTATGGTATATCAAATGGATGTCAAGAGTGCCTTTCTCTATGGGGAAATTGATGAAGAAGTCTATGTTACTCAACCAAAAGGGTTTGAAGATCCTTTCTACCCTAAACATGTGTACAGAGTTGTGAAAGCTTTGTATGGTCTTCATCAAGCACCAAGGGCCTGGTATGCAAGATTGTCTACTTTTCTGTTAAAGCATAATTACAGAAGAGGTACTATAGACAAAACTCTTTTCATTAAGAAGAATTCCAGGGATATCATCTTAGTCTAGGTCTTGTGGTGATCATTATTTTTGGCTCTACTAACCAGACCTGGTGTGATGAGTTTGAGGTGTTGATGAAAGGAGAATTTGAGATGAGTGCTATGGGTGAGTTGACATTCTTCTTAGGTCTACAAGTCAAGCAACAGCCTGATGGGATTTTTATCAGCCAAGACAAGTATGTCCAGGACATGCTTAGGAAATTTGATATGGAAGAGTGAGCCTGCAACAACCCTATGAAGTGCTAAGCCTAAATCCTAGATGAACATCTGATATGCTGTTAATGTTCATCTATACAGATCTATGATAGGTTCACTTATGTACTTGACAGCTTCAAGGCCAGATATTATGTTTGCAGTGAGTGCTTGTTCTAGACACCAGGTCACACCTTTGACTTCCAATTTGAATGCAGTAAAGAAGATCTTTAAGTATCTCAAAGGCCAAATAAACCGGAATAACTTGGTCTATGGTACCATGAGATTATATCTTTGTGTTGGAAGCTTACAGTGATAGTGATTATGCTGGTTCCAATGGTGATAGGAAATCCACAACTGGTGGATGCCAATTTCTGGGTCGAAGATTGATATCATGGCAGTGCAAAAAGCAAACAGTAGTGGCAACTTCTTCCACTGAAGAGATAGTTGCTGCTGCTCATGTTGTTTTTTTTTTTTTTTGGTCAGGTACTTTGGATTCAAAATCAATTGCTAGATCTATGGGTTCAATTTTATGAACACTACCATCTTTATGACTAATCAGAGTTCATTTGCATTGTTAAAAATCCAGTTTTTCACCAAAGAACAAAGCACATAGAGATTAGGCACCATTTTATTAGGGATGCAAATGAGAAAAATCTTATTCAGGTGCTTAAAATTTTACAAGATGATAATGTGCTGATTTATTGACCAAAGCATTGAATGGACCCAGATTTAATTATTTAGTGGTTCATATTGGGATGCTAAATCCATAAATCCTCTGTTTAAGGGGAGGATTTGGATTTAAGGGGAGGACTGTTATTGTATTTTTTTAAATAGTTATTTTTTTCTTTTAGCCTTATTTTTTTACAGATATTAGACTAGCAGTTTTCATTCTTGTAGTTCAATCTTTTATTTTTCCATGTATATGGTATGTGTGGTTTTGGTCTGATCTTTTGCAGTGAAATGATTCATGATGTGTGAATAGCTTGGAGTGTGTGTATTTTGATGCGAACAATTCCTTCTGGTTGGATTTGTGTCATTTCTGGTGTTGCAAGAGTTTCTACTAGTGGTAATCCTGGTTTCTACTGGTTGAACAATTTCTACTGGTTATCTTTCTGGTTTCTGCTGGTAGAGTTGTTCCTGCTGGTCTTGTTAATTTTTCGTTAGAGTTGACTTTTCTTTAATCAAGTAACTTAAATTGAGTTTTATTATATCTCAATAGTAAAGCTGAGATAGGTGGGCATTTAATTGATCAAAGGGTTATCTATTTAAAGGGTTAATCACTGTTTGCCCTCATTTTTTACAATTACCTTTGAGATCAAACCCTAATTTTTACAGCCCTCTTTTTCATTCCACTCAACCTTCGAAATTGTGATTCCTACTACCCACCAGTAGCAACTCTCTTGCATTCTAACACCAGCATTAACACACAACCCTCTTCAAGCTACCGTCGAATCAATGGCTGCCCTAAAATATCGCGATGAGCACAACAGGATTGGTTATTTGGAGAAACCCAAAGAGAGTACCGATTATCATCAGGTTATTGATTTTTTATTTGATTCCCACATTAGGTATGCTATTGTAACTGACCCACTCATCTATGATTCCCTAATAACCCAATTCTGGTCTACGACCTCACTCCGATCGTCTGAGTTAGGTCCACCAGCTATTGTGGCCACCATTGATGGGACTCCTTACACAATCACTGAATCACTTGTAAGGAGTCAATTGCAGTTACATGATGAGGGGGGCATTGTGGATATGCCTATACCTGACATATTCTTGGGCATGGATAATCTAGGTTACCCCACTGAGGGAAAGTTGACCTTTCATAAGAACAGATTCTCACCTCAGTGGAGGTTCCTGATCCATACTCTCTTACATTGTCTTAGCACTAAGTCAGGGAGTTGGGATCAGTTTGGAAGCCCTTTGGCTATTGCTTTAATCTGTTATGTGTGAGGAAAGAAGTCCAATTGGTCTCGCTATATCTATACTGGGATGGATACATAACATTAATAATTTCTAAGAAATTTTTGATGCTTCCTAGGTTTTACAAATGGTATGGACATAGAAACTAGGTATAACCACCATCCATGCATTTTAGAATGACAGCAGATGTTTGCAAATATGAGACTGAATTTTCATAGAGACCATATGCCATTGGTGGCTGCAATGCTTCCTCCTCCTCAAGCTGCCATTGCAGCTGGTACATCAGGGGAGGCAGCATCACCCAACCCTCAGACTGACCATGCAACTGTTACAAAACCTGTGCACCAAACTGCTTCTACTCATGATCATGGATCACCATCACCAAGACCAACACCCACTTCTCCAGCTGCTCAACTGAATAAGCCAGTTTCAAAACCACCCAGACCTTAATTCAACTTCGCCTGTGCTCCAGTGAATCTGGTCAGGGTCCATCTTCTGACCCTCATGTTGAGTCTTCTTCAAAGGCAATGATTCAATCCTGAATCCTACCCCCACCCCCCTATTCCTTCCCCCCCCCCCCCCTCCCCCCTAATGTGGGCAGATGATTCCCTTGGTGAGGGATTTTATCTTTGCTTCTCCTTCTAGGTCCACTGCAGCTCCACCTGAAGGTACAACCTCAGGAGGTGCTGAGGACCTTCTTAATCTAACAGCTTTGTATACTTTAGTGTCTGAACAGGGGAAGAAAATTGGAAGTTTGGAATCTGAGCTTCAAGCTCACAAGCTACTGTTTAAGGATGTGATGGGGAAATTGGTAAAGAGAGTGAAGTTTTTGGAGTCAAAACTCAAAGCAAGGGGAAGGAATGTGATTTTAAGTGAATCTGACAACGAGGAAGATGAGGAACAAGAGGTGGATTCTTTAATCAAGCTAGCTAAGGCAGCTGCTATTGCTGCTGACACTTCTTCTGTTCCTGCTGATGCCACTCACGCGACTGAATTTCCTCCTAGTTCCTCCATTCACACTGATGCATTTGTTCATGGAAATGCTGTTCCTACTGGTACTGCTTCTGATTTCTCTGCTGATCCCTCTAACAAGGGTAAATCTCCAATGGTGGAGGAAGATCCTCCAATCAAAGAAAGGTCATTTAGACAGATGGAGGAGGACAGGTTGGGAGCAGAGGCTGCAAGGAAACTTTATGAAGAGGAACAAGCTGAATTGGCTAGAGTACAAGAGGAAATGAAGAAGAAAAGGCAAGAGGATGTGATAAATTCTGCCAAGTATTACACAGATGCTGATTGGTCAGACATCATGGGACAAGTACATGCAAATCAAGGACTTACTGCTGATCTACTTGGTCCTGATGTTAATGAAGACAATTTTGCAGAGAGGATGGTTGCCCTTATTGCAGAAAGAAGAAGAAAGTTTGAAGCACAGAGGTTGCAGGAGAAAAGAAATAAGCCAATGACTTTTGCACAACAAAAGGACTTTATGCGAACCTTTGTAAAAAATCAGAGCTTGCAAGGTATTCACCAGGAGGACTGTGAAATATGGAAGACATTCACTGATGATCAACTCAAAGCTGAGTTTGATAAGATTAGGAATGTTGTTGCTGATCTACAATCACAGAACCTAAAGAGGTCACTTAAAAGACCGGGTGCTGATGTGGAACAACCTAAGTCTAAGAAGTCAAAATCCTCTGCAGCTCCACAGACTCTTGTTTCTGCTGCTTCACATCAATCATCTGCTGGTGTTCCTACTAATGTACATCAGTCCCTATTTGTTGCTTCTCTACCTTCTACTCCTGCTGCTACACCTGATACATCTGTTGATCCCCCTGTTTCTAGGTCATCTGGACCTAGGACAAGAAGTCATTCATCTGCTGCTGGTATCAAGACATATAGCACCAGGAGGAAGTCTCTAGCAACAAGGAAGATGTCATCTTCTGAAGTGGATTTGACTGCTCCTGATAACTCCTTCATTCAAGTGCTATCTAATGATGACTCTGATGATTCTGATGATGATTCTGACCCTCTTTTCTTTTGGCATGTATTTGCTGCATGGGAAGTTGTTCTTACTGGCTTGGGTGATGTCAATGCTTTATACTTCACTGATAAATCTTCCAAATACTTTACTCATCTTAGAGAGATTATGCACTTGCTTGATCGACAGGATCTGTCTAAGTTATATGGAATGGTTGTTAAGCATTATGAAGTCAACCCTTTAGCTGGTACAGGACTGATTTTGTAGGGAGATCTTCATGTTTTGTTTGAGTCTACTACTGGTGGTTCAAGTGTTGAAGTTTGGAATGATCAACAGGAGTGGGTTATTCGTAGCTGGAAATTGTTTCCATTTTTTGGGGTTCATGTGCTAGAAACATTTACTGGCAAGATCTTATACATGTTTGCAGATACACCATATCCTCTTTCTGCTTCACTCATGAAGAAGATGCTGAAGCATAAGTTGGAAGTGGAGATAGATGGTGTAGGGAATGACATGACGTATGCTGTGCAACTGATTAAATTCATCAAGAATCAGCTTGCTTCTAGTGTTCCCTCTGCATAAGTCTGGTACAATGTTCCTGTCTTGTATATACTCTATTTCTTTTGGTATGTATAGTTTTGATTGTTGCAGGTGATTTTGGATGGTTTTTGAGGTTTTTGAGGTTTTTGGATGGCATCACACTGTTCTGATATGCAACTGAGCTTAAATCCTTTTTGGCTCAAAATTTGTTTTCATGTGATAAAATATTTTGGTGCAAAATGGTTTTATGGCACCTTGTTTTCAAAGTTTCTCTTTTGAGGTGCAACATCATTATGGGTATCAATTCCCAGGCCTTATGGCTAGAAATAATTGAACCATGGCTCTCAATTGCCAGGCCTTCGGGCTAGAATTAATTGAGTTTTGGTTTCAATTCCCAGGTCTTGTACCAGAATGAATTGATATAGCTGTAATGGTTTGCTTAAAACCATAGGGTTTGGGTTATAAAAGATTTCGAGGCAAGAAGATTGATGAAGAATACGAGAGAGATTGTGAGATAAGAATTCGAAAACTTAAGCAAGATTTTAAGGAATGGGGCAGCGAAGTTCGAAAAAAGGAGCAAGCTTACAATGAAGAACAGTATGCCGCTGCCCGTCGTTACATGCTTTCTATTACTTGTGATGACATGGATGATTCTATTCCTTTAGGAGATATTATTGCTCGATATTCTACGTCTAAAGCAATCACACCCGACTTACTGATCGAAGAACCCGATAATTCTCTAAATATAGGGGAAGAGCATCTCGACACTATTCCGGCAACGAAATCAGACGAAGTCATAAAGTCTAGTGTTGAGAACCTTGTCCCAATCCCAAGAGAGTTCGAGGGTATTTCCGACGATACGTGTGATGCGCCTACTTATGATAATAATCGTGTTAATGTTGAGTCCGATCTTGTGGAATCTTTGATTAACCATGATACTTCGATTTTTCATTCTTCTAAGATCGAACCAATTCTCGAGGAGTTCGCCGGTGAACTCGCTCATATTGCTCCAATTCCACCGGGAATTGTTGAAGCCGATTTTGATCCAAATGATGATACTTCGAGTGATGACGATTCTTTTGAGAACATCGTGTACGTTGATGCATCACCTTCCTATATCGAGTACGATAGCTTCAAGGAGGTGAATGATGTCGAACAAGAAGAAAAAGAGTTTGATTTAGAAGATATTTTTCAAATCCAAGACGTTATTCTTCGAGAGAAATTATTAAACGTCCATCGTCTTATTTCTAATATCGAATCTTTGAAAGTTAACTCTACTCCGGATCGTGTGCTCAAGTCTTTTTCTCCATTTCCTATCCCCGTCGTGGATAGTGATGCGTTCTTTGAGGAGTCCGATACTTCTCTTTCTCATTTGGATAATTCTTTACCCGAATTCGAGACTTTTAGCAATCATACGGAAGAGACGAGAAGTGGCAGTACCACTACTCATGCTAATTACTCTCTTCCCGAGTATGATTCGTTTCTTTTTGAGATTGAGCCCGATCAAGAGGGGTTGATTAGCATTGATAATTCAAATGAACCTCTTTTGGAGCTTCCCGAGTTTGAATCATTTCATTTCGATCTGTCATTTCCTCGTCCTCCACCAGAACCACCGGATGTTGAGAAATGTTTTGAACCCGAAGCGGGTATTTTGATAACCAAAGTGTTTAAGGGTGTTTCTAAACCGCATGATTTTATGGCCGATATTTTACCCACCCTTCCCACCCTTGTTTCAGATTTGACCTTCATTCTCTTTCTTTCTTCATTTCTCTCCTTCGGGAGTGAAGACACCATTTTTGACCCCGGCATCATCACCTTTCCATTTTCTTATCTAGAGCCGGTGGCATTTTCAATGGAAGTTTCTTGTTCTAAGTGTTGCTCTCCCTAAGGACAAATGAATGCAGGGATCGAGTTGAGCTTGCAACTCGGTAACCAAAAACAAACCGCTTCGTGGGAGTTCACCCCATGCTTATCCATTTTCTATTGTTCTAATAATAATGTGTTGTGATGTGTTGAGGCTAGCCTTTTCCGGTTTTCGTTATTTATTGTTTGTTGTGATTTTTGTAGGGTTGAACCAATAATTTCTGAAGCCTCTCGTGTTCGGTGTTGTGTCCCGTTTCACTCGAGCTTCCTATCCTTTGTTTGAAATTAGTTTGGGGAGATCCGATATCCTTTCATCTTATCGATTAACGTCTATCTTTGCATAATTCATAAACGGCTTAGATTTTCGTAGAACCCGCCTTTAAACATTGAGGACAATGTTTCGTTTTAGTTTGGGGAGGGAATCTATCGATTTGATGTTGCCTACTTATTGTTTTGTTCTCACGTACCCGTTTTCCCACAAAAATAGCAAAAATTTTAAATTTTTAAGATCTTATTTGTAGGAAAAAATGAAAAAATAAAAAATATTAGTAGTTGAAAAAAATAATAATAATAAGTGTTAAGACACGAATGTAGGTTTTCCGTTGGTGAGAATAAGAAGTAATTTTTGACCCGATCGAACGTGTTGAGTTCTAGCTTTTACCCTTAACAATTAATGATGATAGTTTGTGCTAGTCTCATGTAGACTTTAAACATGCTAACTTGAAATCATTAGTAATTGAAGGCTTGTGCTAATCTCAAGTAGATTTTAAATATGCCGAGTTGGATTTTATATAGGCTAAGTATTTGCGAATTTCTTTATTAGAGATTTTAAATTGCAAAGAATAAGAGATGATAGTGTTGATTACGAATTAGGATGCTAAACAAAGTTTATTTGGAAAACTTAAAGGCTTATAAGAATAACTTGTGGTTTTTCTTCCCCGAAGTTCTTAAAATGATTAATTATACGTGTTCTCTTTAATTTTTACAAATTAGAGTTTTACTCTTAAAAGTCTAATCAACATATTCAGAGAAAAAGCTTTATTGATGATGAAGTCAACATCATTTATAAATAAGAATTTTGGTTCAAATTTATACTTTGGTTTTCTAAAATGAAATTTTTCTATTTGCAAAAATTATATGTTATTTGTCAAAAAAAAAATTATAGTTGGTGAATAAAAAGGATGCAAGTTATAAATCCTTAGTGTTAATAATTAATATACAAACTCCATCGCAATAAAGTACATGGGCATTTGTCGGTTCGCTCCCGATGTGACATCGAAAGAAAGGGTGGAGGATGTATATTTAGGGTTGGTATCATAATAAGTACACGGGCTCTTGTCGGAGGCGTGGCCGATGTGTCGTCGAAAGAAAAGTGATACCGGTTCCTAGCCTAATAATGTAAATAGTAATAATAATGTTGCAAGTTAGAAAATAAATAGTAAAAGTTTTCTTTTCTAAAACCAAGGTATTCTTTTGAACCAACGTTTGCAAAAGTCTACAAGGCTTTTTCATCGGAAGTTCATGGAAATCTCGATTAATTTCTCCAGATGGGTGTCAAAAACCTTAGCACTTACCCGATGACGGTGGGATGCTAGAGAAGAAAGTCATTCATGGGACAAGTGAACCAACGATGTCTTAGCTAAGGAGGTTTTTGTTTGCTTTGAGTTGTGATCTTACTAAGTGATTAACATATTAGCCCAAAAGGCCTATGTGTAAAGCTTGGTCGGATTTCAACTATCTAAATATGTGGATTTAATGGTTTAAATTAATTTGAGCACACACACTTAAATATATGATTTATGTCGGGAAGAGAAATTCACAAGTTGTAATTATAAGTAGTCTTAGCATCTTAGTTTGTAATTAGCGGTGATCTTATTTTTAAGCTTAGTATGGGAAAAGTGAAAAATCGGGAATGATGAAGTTATCTTTTAAGACACTTTTCAAGTGCTTTTTGTTCCATGATCCTAAAAATTACCACTAAGGTAATGAAAACAATACATTATGTCAACACAAGAATAAGTTGTAGTTAGATAGTCTATCAAGAAAAATCATAAAAAATAATAATAAAAAAAATTTGAAAATGGGAATTCGGGTGTTTTATAACTTGTGATCTCTTAGCTCTCTCAACAAAAATCTTTGCTACTTTTCAAAGGTTTAGTTTGGGAAAGTTTTGAGATATTTGGTTATAAGGCATGTAATATTGCGTGAGGACACGCAATCGTTTAGTTTGGGGAATTTTGATAAGTGTAAAATACACATATCTGTTTATACCTAAAATAGCCCAATTAAACCCAAAACAGACTAAAAATGGCAAAAATATACTTGTTT
This sequence comes from Tanacetum coccineum, assembly GCA_026074375.1. Lineage (NCBI taxonomy): Eukaryota > Viridiplantae > Streptophyta > Magnoliopsida > Asterales > Asteraceae > Tanacetum > Tanacetum coccineum. The sequence continues at coordinate 26,964 of BQNB010010604.1, forward strand.
TTGTGTTTTGTGTGTGCAGGTACGGATATATCAAAAATCACAAGAAAACAGTCAAAACCGGGCAAACACGTGAAACGGAAGAGCACAAGAGAAGCCAGAAATTCAAAGCCAAAGCCCAAAACCTAAAGGCCCATTTACTATTACCCGACCCAAAACCTAATCCATTTCCCTTTTTACTAAACCATAGGGACCTTTTCTGCCTAAAACAAAAGATATTTTGCACTAAGACTTTCGTTTCATAAAGAGAGGGACTCAAAATGCAAATACCCCAAACTCATACCCCTTTTTAACCCTCAGTCAAAAATGAGCGGGAAATATGGTTTTGTACTGTTCATCGTCTCTTCCAAAACTTAACCATGGGTAAAACAAGGGGGTTTTCTCAATTGAAGGGCGATAACGACAATTCAAGAGCTCAACAACAGGATGGCAAGGACAAATTTGTCAAATCAAAGGCTTCTCATTAATCACTCAAGCAAGAAGCCACGTGGAATGGAGATAGCACAAGGAAAAGAGTCATTTTGCATTGGGATCACTCACATAACTAGCACAATGGTGTCACATCAAAGGATTGCCAGCTTGGCAATCCGTGTGACTACCATTTGATCTAACGGCTCAAAATCATGATCCAATGATTGGATATTTGTACGGATGTGATTCAAAGGAGCGTGTAGAACAAGGCAGCCTAGAAGGTTCATCAGCTGGCTATAAATAGCCTTCACTCCTCACACACACGAATCTAGTTTTTAGTAGCTTTTAGTGTAGCTTAAAATTTCCTTTTTAGCTTAAATGTAATTTTTCTTAAATGTCTTGTAATTTCCTCTTTTCAGCATTGTAATCTAGTTTTCATTAATAAAAATCAGTGTAACTTTGTTTTATCTTCACTCTTAAGCTCTCATTTTTCTTTAAATATTAAGCTATAATCTCATAAGCTACTCAAAAGCTCTTACTAGTCTATAAGCTAGTAATTGAGCTTAATTCAGTCTAAATTTACTTAAATAATAAAACTAGTTCAATACCTTGTCTTATTTGGATTAAAAGCTAAATGGAAGGGGAGTCAATTGTGGAAGGACTCCCATGGACTTATACTGGCTTATTCTAAATAAGCCAGAGCTGTTGATTAAGCTCAATTGAGCCTTAGCTTCTGTTTAGCTGAAGCTTAAAGTAAGTTTTCACTTAATTTCTTAAACTCTTTAATATTTAGTTCAACTAGTGCTTAATAGTGTAGATTTGTTTTATAGCTTAAACTGTTTGCTTATTAGTGCTTATTACTCTTTACTAGTGTTTATTAAGTGCATTTGATTATCTGTTTTTGCTTAAATTAGTTTAGATCTTGCTATAGCTTAGTTTTTCTTAAAATCAGTCATAAAAACATAAAAAGCCAAAAATATAGTAGCATAGTTTTAAATCTTAGAATCTAGTTAATTCAGTTGTTGATTTAAGTTGGTTAGGTTTGTTATAAGCTCATCAATGTCTGGTAATCAAGTTTCATTCTCTAGTTTTTAAATCTTAAGTTATTTCAAAATCTGTCATCCTGATAAGGGGTGTTTGGTTTAAGTTGATTTGACCTTTAAAAGTCAAAATGACTTGTGCAATTTGTGTGGGTTAGTTTTGCTATCAGTTTAGATTAGTAGTAATTCAGTTTTCAAAAGTTAGTTTTCAAAATTAAACAAGTTAGGGCTTAAATAAGTGGTTCTGCACCAGGGAGCTTATCCCTATTTGATTGCTAGCTTAATTTTGTTCCATGATTTAAGCGATAGGATCAGTGCTCGTATTTGCTTCAAACACCTCAAATAGTGTGAGTAAATGCAGGTAATACCCTTGAGGATTACATGCAATTTGTATTTTACCTAATGTCAATCTCAGATGTGCATTAGCAAATGCAGGTTAGTATGCTCCTTTTCAGCTTCATTTTAAGCAGTTCATATTAGATTTATGGTTCTTATTTTAGCAAGCTTATAGTATAGACATAGCTTAGCATAGATCAAAGGTTGTTTTCCAATTTATAGTTGATTTCTTAGATTGCATTTGCTGTCAAAAGTTTATAAAAGTCGTAAAAAAATTCAAAAACAGTAGTATTAGAAGAGTAGGTTTAAATTTAAGATTCTTAGCTTGTAGAAGTTGTTTTTATAATTGAAATTAATAGCCTGTAGTTAGGTTGTTAAGTGATTATAAGCTCAAGCTCTGTCTCAGCTTATTGAGCTTATTAGCTCTATAGAATTTTGAATCATTTATGCATTTTCCTGAGTTTACTCTCTTGAGCATTAGATTTAAAGGATTTATTGTGTTTCTAGCTTATTTTGCTTTTCATTTTTAGTTCAAATACTTCATAAGCTGCTTAGAACTTCTTTTGTCTTTGAATTTGAGCTTAAATTGAAGCTTATGCAAGCTTATATGTCCAAACAAGAAAAAAGTAAGCCAAAAGCTTACTTACTCATCTGTTTATTTTTTTTAAGCTTTTAAAAAGCTCATTTTAGACTTTCAGCGTTTAATCCTTTCATTACGTTTTCAAAAAAGTGAGTTTTATAAGTTTCAATATTTAATTTTTGATAAAAGCAAATATAAAAAAAATATAGCAAAAAGTGGGGTTGCCAGACCTCGAACCCAAGACCTCTCACTCAAAGCCAACGTTGTTAAATCAATATGCTACAATAGCTCATCCGTCATCATACCATTCCATTTAATTCTTGTACACGTTTTCATTTCCTACTTATTAAATAAGCCGTAGCTTATTCATAAGCTTTATGAGCTTATTCTTTAAGCTGGTTCTTTAGCTATATTTTTCTTGTCATCTTTGTTGCCTTTTAGATTTTCCCTGAATTTTTGGTAATTTTTCATTAAGTATTTTATTTTTAATCATTTTCCTTAGGTTTTAAATTTCGAAAAATAATAAAAAATAGAAAAAAGTTTCAGAAAATTACAAAAAAATAGTTTTTAGTTTTATAAAAATTAGCTTTAGTTTTACATTAAGAAAAATCATTTTTACCTCTTTTAGATTTTAATTTTAATTTTTGAGCTTTTATTTTTAATTTTAAAAATAGGATTTTAATTTTTAAAATAGTTAAAAATAGTTTTCTTAGCTTTTACAACATTTTAGACTTTTCTAAGTTTAAAAATCATTTTTCTAAATTTTTAGGACTTAATTTGCTATTTTTTTAGGATTTAATTAGATTAAAATAATTTTTAATTCATAATAAATTCAAAAATATTCAAAAAAATATTTTTCTTTTTCTTAAAATTTTCTTTTGTCCTACTTTAGGTTTAGAAATTTAGTTTGCATTTTTAGGAGAAAGTTTTACCTTAATTGCTTTTTAGTCGCGTTTTATTTGTCCCGTTAATTGTTTTTGTGCTTTAATTGTTTTTATTTGCTTATTTTAATTGTGCTTTTAATTAGTAGTTTTAGAAAATCAAATCAATCTCCGAACCCATTCAAATCAATATCCAATATCAAGCGAGGTTTTAATTTCTCAAGTCGTTGGAGAAACGACCCGGGTGATCATACTTCCCGGCTAAATATACGTATTATATATTATATATATATCTTTTAGAGTGAGCTTTTCTTAAGGGAGACTTTAGGAAAGTTCTTAATTGCTCTTTTGGAATATTATATTATATTTTTGCGTGTATAAAATTAACAATCATGCATATTCTGCTTGACCTGTTACATATTCCGCTCGCAGTCACTTTCTAGTGAAGGACCACTTAACTAACAAACAAATTGTCCTATTCTTTGTGAAGCAAAAAATTGGATCTTGGTTCCCTTGGCTTAACCGGTTTAGGACCACAAGAGGATAAGACAAAAGATCAAACAAGCTTTGAAAATAAGCAACCAAAAAAGTTGATATTAAGCTCGAAATAAGCTCAAAATAATCTCGAAATTTAGCAAATGGTTAAACGAATCAACAAAATTAGTACCACTAGATGATGTAGACCAAGTGTTGCAAGGATTTAAACAAAAGAAACCAATAAACCCAAAAAGAAATTTTTGAGCCGTGAGCTTATTTGCAAAAATAAGCCACGATAATAAGCTTCTTATGAAAAATGAAACACAAGAAGATGTAGATCGAGTGAAGCAAGAAATAAAGAAGCAAAACGAACCAATAAGCTCCTAAAAAATTATGCCGTGAGCTTATATTAAGAAAATAAGCCACAAAAATCTTAGAAAACCACAAGAATCGAACACTACACACCCCTTGGCGAGTGATACCATATGTTGGTCATAAAAATCCTTCACAACTAATAAGAAAACTCGAATAATCCTTGAATAAGCTCAAAGATGAGCCGGCTTAATAAGAAAGAACAAGAGAGAGAAAAGAACTTAGAAAATTAGATTAAAGAGAGAAAGTGGTGAGCTACAAGTGAATGAAAATGTAACCAACATCCTCTCCATGTGTGGAGAGGGTTCTTTTATACCCAAGCCTTTCTAGTAGGCGTGTGGGCTTGTAACTTGGGTCGGGCTTGGCTAAACTTGGGCTTTGAGCCCGAAACACAGACAATATTAGATTACAATCCAAGCCCGTTGAAACCGACTAGCCTATTACAATACAAGACCTAGTTTGACTTTCTAAGACCGATAACATTCTTGTTTGACTTAATATAATTAAGGCTAACACGAAGGTCATAGTACATCTTATCCGCTCCAGGATGTATAGAATACCTGGACTTATGAGCCTCATCCATAATTATTGTTCTCACACCTCTTACTAACAGAACCCATATTTAATCCATAAAGTACAAACTTTCGTCTCCTTTCCTTTCCATCTGCTGATCTAAACCATGTAACCTTTCAGCAAGTACGTTCTCCTAATTGAACGCCTCACCTTGAGCTGCCAGTATCATTCCTTTTATTCCAGATTGAATAGTCATAGCCATTGCATATACACATTTAGGTTTCACCCAATCCTTCCTCCTCAATGTATCAGCCACCACATTTGCTTTACTCGGATGATAGCGAATTTCACATTCATAATCATTAAATAATTTGATCCACCTCCTTTGGCGCATATTCAACTCCTTTTGATCAAATATGTGTTGGAGACTTTTATGATCCGTGTAAATGATACTTTTCGTACCATATAAATAATGTCTCCAAGTTTGTAGAGCAAACACCACTGCTCCCAACTCTAGATCGTGTGTTGTATAATTCTTCTCGTGGATTTTTAACTGCCTTGACGCATAAGAAATTACCTTATTTCTTTGCATAAGCACACAACCTAATCCTTGATTCGAAGCATCACAGTAAATTACAAATTCTTCAACTCCATCAGGAAGTGACAATATCAGCGCATCATACAAATTATTTTTCAAAGTCTGGAAAGCCTCTTCTTGCTCTATACCCCATACATACTTTTGGTTCTTCTGAGTCAAATAGGTAAGAGGTTTAGCAATCTTAGAGAAATTTGCGATGAAACGACGGTAGTAACCTGCCAACCCCAAAAACGATCGAATCTCAGATGATGTCGTAGGAGCTTTCCAATTCTTTACTGCCTCTATTATACCTGGGTCCACGTAAATACCACTCTGATTAACCACGTGACCAAGGAAATGCACTTCTTACAACCAGAACTCACACTTGGAGAATTTAGCATACAACTTCTCCTTCCTCAATAATTCTAAAACTAACCTCAAATGCACTTCATGATCTTCCTTAGTCTTTGAATAGATCAAGATGTCCTCGATGAATACAATAACAAACTTATCTAAATACGATTTACAGACTCGGTTCATCAAATCCATAAAGACCGTTGGTGCATTGGTTAATCCAAAAGGCATAACGGTAAACTCAAAATGTCCATACCTTGTTTGAAATGTGGTTTTTAGAATATCGTCCTCATGTACCTGAAGCTGGTGATAACCCGACCGAAGATCTATCTTAGAGAAATAACATGAACCTTGTAGTTGATCAAATAAGTCATCAATTCTAGGGAGAGGATATCGATTCTTAACAATTAACTTGTTCAATTCTCTATAATCGATACACATACGAAAAGAGCCATCCTTCTTCTTAACAAACAACACTGGTGCTCCCCACGGAGAATGACTCAGTCGTATGAAACCCTTGTCTTGCAACTCTTGAAGCTAACCAGACAATTCTTGCATTTCCGAGGGTGCTAAACAATAGGGAGACTTTGCTACCGGTGTTGCTTCAGGAATTAAATTTATGCAAAACTTAACTTGTCTCTGTGGTGGTAATCCCTACAAATCTTCTGGGAACACATCAACAAAATCCCGTACAATAGAAATATTACCCACTTTCGGTTCATCTACCTTCGCATTCATTAAAGCTTTGGCTACTCCTAACGTACGTTCCCCTTGAACCCTAAGTATCCCACTACCTTCCAACGGTATTTCAACCACCTTCTCATGAAACACTAACACAGCCTTATTCTGGGACAACCAGTCCATCCCCACAATCACATCAAAACTTCTATGACCTAACGGTATGAAATTTATGCTAAACAGGGAATTTCCTAGTTCTAGTTTACAGTCACGGATAATCCTATCGATTTCTACTTTCTTACCACCTGGTACTTCTATCACATAACCATGTTTAACAATACTAGGTTTCATATTTAGTAAAGGCGCAAATTTAGTAGAAATGAAACTAAAATCAGCTCTAGAATCAAAAAGTACAGTAGCAAAATGATCGTTCAAATAAAAACTACCTGTCACAACTTTAGGATCCTGTAAAGATTCTACCGCATTCACATTCACATTGAAGGCCCTTCCTATAGCTCGATTCCCATTGTTTCGGGTGTTACGGTCGCCCTCCAATGCTAATGGATTCCCTGCTTGACCCGGCGCTTGGTATAACTTGGAGCAATTGTACTGAAGGTGATCAGGGCTTCCACACTCGTAACAAGCCTTCCGATTATGACCTATTCTAACAGCATTTATAGGAGTTGCTCGCTTAAATGGTACCCGACAATCTTTATCAAAATGGCCAGGTCTCTGACAGTTAAAACACAGCCTACAAACTCCATCCTCCGGATGATAAGTATAACACTTAGTACACTTGGGATATTGGTTCACAAATTCATTTTTAGGAGGAGCAGTTGCCACATAACACGCTCCTATTTTTGCCTTCTTTTTATCCCTCCACAACCCTCCAGATTTACTAGTCTCTTCCACTTCCTTCCTCTTCTCATTACTCTTTGACAAGGTACCACAGCTAATCGCTTTGTCAGTAAGTATGCCGGTTCTCAGAATTGCATCCTAGATAATTGTTGGCTGAGTCGCCTTGAGCATTCCCCTAATCTCAGGCGCCAATCCTGCTACATACCTCTTGATGCGTGCCGACTCAGGTGTCACCAGATGTGGAACCAGCTTGGCCAGTTCATAGAACCTATTAAACATAAGATTTCACTAATAAGAGACATGATCTGGAGGTTCGGGAGGATAGAAATAATAAGTTGCCATTTTATTAGAGAGAGAAAGGAAATAGTGTGTGTATTTTCTAGAGAGAGAAACACACACACACTTATGAGACTAAATGTTTTTCCTCACCCCTCCATGGAAGTATGGAGGGGATATATAAAGCCTGGGACACGTTCTACTTACTACACTTGACATTTCTAGTCCCTACGTGTCCGGCTAATGTAAACTAATGTAATTCCATATTAGCCAACATATTTTAAGGCTAACAATCTTCCCCCAATATGTAGGCATATGAAATTACTTACAATGTTCCTAACAAGTACAAATACAACATAATGAAATGACATCCAACGCGCTTCCAATGCTGAAGATGTCATCTTTTTCTTCTAGTCTTGATACTTGTACTCCAGCTTGGATCTTCTATGTCTTGACTTGTTCTCGAACCATTGTAGTATGCATGAGTTGGATTAACTTCCCCCCAAATCATGCAGCATGTCTTAAAAAGCTTTCTTCATAGACTTTTTTTTGGCGAAGTTTCTGAATCAGCTTCCCCCCAAACCAACATCCGTATCTTTAGCAAATTCTGAAACGTTGATGTAGCTTGAACGATCTTCTAACATTGACATTTAAAGTGCACAACGGAATTTAGTAGAAGAAACAATCAACCACACCATCTAATACTGCTTCTATACTGTATCATGACATTCAGTCTTGGTGAATATCCGTTTGGGGGAACATGCAAGAGATCAGCAACAATTCTTCTCACACATGCAGAATACTTCACAAACCGTACTAAGTGAAGTAGTATAAACTACTTCCCCCTAGAAGTTGACCTGATAACATCAAAGTATCAAAATACGCGTATTCCCCCATGATGGTTTCGAACTCTCGGAAGTATCATTGACGTGTATGCCCATATACACGAGAAGTTCTTGTCATAAGCAACAATCTTGAAAAGTTATGAAAGACATTGAAGAACATTGAAAGATTTTGCTAAGACTGTGAAGTATCATTGACGTTTAGTAGCTTTAAATATTCCGTGAGAATTGCTGATCACATCTCAACCTTATACTCTCTGGCTAACTTACCAACCTTGTATTATGTCGGCTATTGCTGTGACCACTGGGTGAAGTAAACCCGATATACCAAACTTGAAAATGAAGTAACATTCCCTAAATTTGTTACTTAAGCTTGCACTGTTGTAGATTGAAGAACGGTGCAGAGGAAAGCCTCTAAGTACCATATACCCAACATCAAAAGTATAATTAGTACATCACCTCTTGAAATTATCCACATCGGCTTTTGCGTGTGACATTGAGTACTACAATGTAACTCCTTTAAGTGATAATTATCCAGGTCTTCACCCAACAACCCCTTGACTTCTAGTAACTAGATAATTCAAGTCTCAATCATAACTGTATACGTTCAAGCAAGTCATCAATCGATAGATTGGGCTTAAGGAAAGGGGTAGAAAATAGAAGGAAGTCTCGATGATGAAATAAGTAGACGCCTTCGTGAAACCCACTTTAATCTCAAATAAGGGATACTAGATAAACTTCGTGATCACTTGACATTAGTGCAAATTCCAAAGCCGTTTTGACGTTTAAGTGAATCTTATTCAGATCGTTTGTAGTGTTATGTATCGTGTTTGTTGTGTTGTTGTTCGTGAATGTCGTTAAACTAAGACAAACGTTATTTTGAATGACCTTAACGGTTCAACATTGTCTAGTCAAACTTGACGTGATAGCATTTTAGTATTGTTAATTGATTTGGTTTGAGACAAAACGCAGTGAAGAAGAAATTTTGCCAGAGTTTCTGGCCAAAAAACTCAATATAGGTCTTCAAGGTAGACAAAACGCAGGAAGCAAATCGCAGTAAGGCACCTTAGACAAAACGCAGTCAATTCTTGAGACAAAACGCAACCAAGAAATGAAATGGACAGAGTCTCCCCTAGGCAAAACGCAATAAGGGTCTTCAATTAGGCAAAACGCAATGGCAAATCTCAACCTGTAAAATCAACCAAAACGCAGAGGCAAAACGCAATAACCAAAACGCAGAGGCAAAACGCAGAACCAAAACGCAGAGGCAAAACGCAGAACCAAAACGCAGAGGCAAAACGCAGAACCAAAACGCAATAACCAAAACGCAGAGGCAAAACGCAGAACCAAAACGCAAAGCCTAATAAGACAAAACGCAGTACATTGTCCTTCACAAAACGACAAACCGCAGTGTACTTTCTCTGAAGCAAAACGCAAGAAATCTTTGGGCAAATCGCAATGAATGAAGCAAAACGCAATCAAGAACACCCCTTCAGTTAGTCAAAACGCAGCCAAGAAAAAATCATCAAACTTTCTTGAAAGCTACGAAATGATGTTAAAACCACCTAGTAATGATGCAAGGGATAGTTCTAAGCCCGAAAGTACAAATCTTTAACACCTTTAACCACAAACAAAGATCAAACTTTGATTTTTTTCTTGCTATTTTTTCGAACAAAAAAAATAACCAACTAACCCACGAATTCCACACAAAACAAACACAAATACAAAACACCCCTGCAGCTCTGATGCCAATTGTTAACCATAAGATTTCACTAACAAGAGACATGATCCGGAGGTCGGGGAGGATAGAAATAATAAGTTGCCATTTTATTAGAGAGAGAAAGGAAAGAGTGTGTGTGTTTTCTAGAGAGAGAAACACCACACACTTATGAGACAAATGTTTTTCCTCACCCCTCCATGGAAGTATGGAGGGGATATATATAGCCCGGGACACGATCTACTTACTACACTTGACATTTCTAGTCCCTGCGTGTCCGGCTAATGTAATTCCGTATTAGCCAACATATTTTAAGGCTAACAGAACCGATCCGTGTAAGCTGCATGGTTGGCTCCTACCATCTTGTGATTCCAAAATTCATTCTCCAACCTCTCCATTTCATTACTTGGACAAAATTCCTCCACTAACAGAGCCTTAAAATCATTACAGGTCATACAAATTGCCGCTTCACGGCCTCTTGCCTGGATTTGAGTATTCCACCATGTCAGTGCCTTGTTAACAAACAAACTGGCAGCATACTTCACCTTTTGATTCTCAGAACACCTATTATTGTCAAGTACATTCTCCATCTTCTCGATCTAGCGGGTAAGTGCTATTGCACCTCCCTTTTCGTCATACTCCTTAGGGTCGCATGCCTGAAATCCCTTGTAGGAACACCCATTGTTCCTACCATTCCCATTGTTGTTGTTGTTATTTCCATTATTGTTATTGTTGTTCCCATTGTTATTATTGTTATTTCCACTGTTCACGTTGTTTGGCACTTGAGTGACGATCTAGGAAATGATATTTTGTAATTGTTGCTCAATGATGGTAGCGATGTCGGGTTGCCCATTTTTGTTTTTGTTAGTCCGTGCTCGAACCATTCTGATTAAGATAGTATTAACGCATATTAGATGAGAGGGGAAAGGTTTCTAAACTGACCATTCTATCAATATACAATCATAACTATATATATACAAATACATACATAATCAACCAAACAATATGTTGATATCAAATCCGCGTAATCATACTTGCAAGTCCACTTGTGTTGTGGCGCATGTATAATTATGTTGGCCACCATAATTATAGATGCCCCCTTTCACAAGTGTACTCCCTCGTGTGACCACACTTCTCAATGCCAACAAAGCACATAACACATAAATCACATCAACAATTCACCACATATGGAAAAATGACTCAAAATCACTTAAATCATATTATTAAAATAATCCAACGAAATCTAATATTCAAAAGTAAACATTCCTAGTAAAATTCCAAAACAAAGTCAAACAATCTCAAAACCCTAAAATCTTAAAACACATAAAGAGGCGGACAATCAAGCATTGATTCGAATTCCGCTACCCCCCGTATCTTCCATCTCACTATCCCTAGGTCCACTCCTACCCGTGGACTCCAGATCCGAATCAATGTCGGATATGTCATAAGTTACATTCTCACATATCGCTTTTAACTTAGAAATTTCTTCTTCCTCCTTGGTTTGTTTGTATTCTGGGAATTTTCCTAGAAATTTGGTAATTGTACCATCTTTAGCAGTCACTCTTGTTTCAAAGTTTAATACCTCTTATCCCTTAACAAATTTTATGGTCAACCTCTCTTCAACTCTGCATGGGTACATGTCAATCGGTATACGGATCTTGCGGCTACCCCTCCTTACCCAAGCCCTTGTTCCTGGTTTATAGTATCCCTTACATCATTTTGCAATGGCAACCCCCATGCGGAACTTCTTATGAAAGTGAGGAGGCATAGCTAATTTATCAAGAGATAAGGCACACTAAATCAGATAAAGGCAATCAAAATAGCTAAAAAAATATAACAAAACTAAGATATAAAATCATGTAATAAAGGGGGAAAACGCATACTAGTTATACCACTAAACGCTTAAGCCCTAACATGCATCTACGTGAAGGACTCCTAGGTTATAGTCTAGGCTCAACTACCTACTTCTCTATAACCAAAGGCTCTGATACCAATCTGTCACATCTCGCCTAGGCAGAAATACGAGGCGTAACATCATGGATATCATCACAACACAATGGTGTCAACAATAGAGAAAACTAAAGGAAAAGGAAAATCAAAGGGATACTATGTGTCCTGACAATACCCAACACAAGATAAAGGAGTCTTGCATTACTATAGCAAAGTCATACCACAAAGAAACATAATCTAAAAGTCTACACCAAATCAACAAACATCCAAGTATCAAACAATTTAAATGACTTAAATAAAATCTCTAGGAGAATGAGTCCGCATGCAAGCCTACGGTCTTACTAGCCACTCTTCCTAACTTCAACATCCTCAAGATGGCTACCTGAAAATGATGCTTAAAACGTCAACATAAAGGTTGGTAAGAGTCATAAGTTTAAGACACGAAAATCAAATCCAACCATAAATTACTGTGATAATTAAGAAAACATTGCAGGATAATAAATGAACTATCATACATGCTAACATGCAAATCCAATCAATCACACAAATTCCCAGCAACGACCACAAGACGTCTCATAGCGTACCAAGGTCCTTGTGGTTAACCCCTTAGCCCAGGTCATGGATACTCCTAAAGTAACCTTCCTGCTCGCTAGGCCTCAATACCATTCACTAAACAGGCCATGGATACCCGCAGGTGATCCCCCCTGACTTAGTTTGCAATTCTTAATATCATATTACAAAACATGTAGCACACAACATACAATAGTTACGTATAGTCCATGCATCTTTGACAACACATTATCACAGTAATCAAAACATTTCCAAACACTTTGCATCATTTTCACCCCAATAAATCATAAGAAAAGAGGGGCTATGAAACTCACCAGATGCACAAGCAGCTTCCAAACAATATCAACACACGCTACACAATACAAACACAAACATGTTACACGCGACCAAGCTAAAATCTCAAGTCCATGTAACTCACATATGATGGATGTCTAAGAGTTTTTTTAACCATCATTAGTCACCCTAACACCATGCCCAAACCTAACCACTTCATTATCACATTAGACTAGTTAACTACAATTTTATTCAAAATTGCAGAATTTTAACGTGTCTTGACTAACTTAAAAAACTTACTTGATGTCCTTTATAAATTATACCAAAAATCATCTATGTTACTTTATGTGTTCTCTAACTACCATTTGATTCCCAAAAGCCATTTACATGCATAAGTACTCCTAAGAAAATCAAACTTCAAAACTGTCCTAATTCAGATATGATTGCACACCAAAATGTATCACTCTAACTACCATACTTAAACATGCTTTCAGAGGCTAATTTTCACAGGATTATCAATAGACATATGGAACTTAACTACTATAGAAGGTATAAGCTTAATTCCACTTTTAAGTTAGGGTTTCATCCTCATAAACATGACCTAATTCTGACTCGTATTTACTGTTTTGACCACTTTTGTTCTACAGGTTATTTGAATGCCTTCCCTACCTTAAAAACTTTGGAGGCTGGATTTTCTGGAAAGTATATTCAATGAGCTACTGTTTAGAGTCCAGAAACACATAAAAACCTATTACCATCATGGAGATATTCACTCGTGAACACAACCCTAAATTCTGCTCACCCTAATTCATAAATTAACGCAACCCTAATCATACCACAAGCATGAACACGCATCGAATCTATCCCTAATCATTCTAGGATCATTAAACACCAATAATATTCTGTATTTTAATTAAAACCCTAGATCCATCATAACTAGGGTTACATGAATAATAAAAATCTAGTTATGAAGAACACACTTACCTTGAATCTTAGAACCTAAATCACAACTCTTGATTGTTCTTGGATCTTTAAGGAAAATCAACTCCTTAGGGTTTTTGGGGGAGGTTCATACGGCTCACACAAGGGAAGGATGAGAGAAAATTTTGACTAGGGTTATATATATATATATATATATATATATATATATATATATATATATATATATATATATATATATATATATATATATATATATATTTACCTAAAATACTTATCTAAAAACAAATCCTAATCTAATTAAAAAAACAATTTTTTTCTCTTTATCCCTAAAACCGAACGCACCCTTAATATATATATTTTTATTTTATTTTTATTATTAAATTGTTAATTAAATGGTTTACTTCATTACCTTAAGTTTTTATAAAAACCTAAGCTAATTTGTTTATTCATTTTTTAACTTAAAAAAGTCTATTAAACGCTACTTACTAACTTTCTAAATATAACTTTCATTTCACCAAACCGCTTTCTATTTTTAGAAAGTTTGCTACAAACTTCTATATTTCACTCACTTATTTCGTTTCTAAAATGTCATATTTCCCATAAACGCTTAACACTTAATTATCCAACCATAGACGTAGTATTGCATGCAATACGCCATTCCTTTCCATTATCACTAAACGTGAACAAATGGAATACTCATTACCAAACACAAACACACTCAAAATAAGATGCCCATACACCTCAAAATAACATTAAGCACATTACTCAACCCACTTAGCACACATAAAATCACATAGCACAACACCTAAACACATAAAACGAACTCTTAGCCACATCTAAAGGTATAAACTAACCTGCTCAAATCACGGTTGTCACAGAACAGCATGATACTCTTCACTTGTTTTGTACCTTTAATTTTCCTGACTATCAAACACATGACTATCAACCACTTGACTATCAAACCCCACACCAATCTTGAACTAATCACTTACTTGAATCTTTAACAGTTTGCTTAGATTTTTAGATGATTTTCCTAACTTTTCTCAGGTAAGTTTTAAATCATCTCTTTCCTTTTCATCTTTTTCAAATTTCTTTCTAATCTCTGTTAGTGCATTATCTCTCAACTTAGTATCAAGTTTTAAAATCTTTATGTCTTCTTCAAAAACAACCTCATTCTTTTTATACATATCTAGTCTAGCCTCTACAGAGTCTAGACATACTTTATAAGCACCTACATTTAATTGAGACTTATTAAAATCTTTTGTCAGATTATCATAATGTTCTTTGAGAGTTTCATATGATTTTAAACATGCTTTAGAATAAGTAGATACCTCAGAATCTGAGCTTGAAGAGCTTGAAGAACCTGAAGATGTATATGACATAAGTGCAAAGTTTATAGGTCCTTATTTAGCCTGATCACTCCAGTCATATCCAAGTCCATCTTGAGCTACCAAAGCTTTTGTCTATGTTGTTTCCACTGTCACATTCCTCCTTATACGTTCTATGTTCCTGTTCTCTCTTGGAGCCCTGCACTCCCTTGCAAAATGACCCTTTTTATGACAGTTATAGCATTCTACCTTTGATTTGTTAAACCCTATGGTCTCAGAACCATTTGCATTAATCTTCCTTCCAGTCTTATTTAGAAATCTTCTGGCTCTTATGGTCAACATTGCCATTTGCCACTTTAGATCTATCTCTTTTAAGTCATTAGCATCAATCTGTTGTAAGTCCTCATCATTTAATTGTGGACTATTAGATTGGTTTGCAAAGAACGAATAGATCACAGCATCACTTATACTATCAGTATTGGCAGAGGTAGAACCATAAGCTTGATTAGAACTTCCAGAGTTATTAGAAGACACAAAAGCCACATTCTGTGAATTTTGGTTTGAGCTTGATGACCCTTTAACTTCAGTTTCATAAATCTTTAGATTGTTGTATAGGTCATCCATGCTTAAGGTGTCTAAATCATGTTTGTTTCTCCAGATCAAGGTATGAGTCATCCATTCTGATGGGAGACTTCTTAGAAACTTCATATTCATATCTTCTTGAGAAATAGTTTCACCTAGAATCTCTAGCTGACTGTTAAGCTTTTAAAGCTTATCATAGGTTTGATCAAGTCCTTCTGACCTTGATCCATTGAAATTCTCATACTGTTGCTTTAGAAGTGTCTTCTGAGTTTTCTTTGACTCCTTATTACCTTTAAACCTTTTCTCTATGGCATCCATCAGAGTCTTGGCACATTTGTAGGTATTAAACTTTAGTTAATGTTCATTTGGAAGAGCCATCAACAGTTTACCTCTTGCCTTTAACTCATTCTTCGTTGCTAACTTGTCCTCTGCAGTTGTAGGAGGGTATGTTTGCTCAACACCATCAATAGTTCTCTTTGGTGGAGGTGAGTATCCATTTACTAGTACTTCCCAAAGATCATAATCTGTCATTAGGAAGTACTGTTCTATCATCATTTTCCAAAGCTCAAATTCTCTTGGATTGAGTACTAGAAGTTTTACAGTAGTAACCATTGTTGAAGATCCTGCCTCCATGTTAAACAAATAGTTCTGATATGTGTAGATTGTTTCTTCTAATTCAAAGTTTCTCAACAAGCTCTGATACCACTTGTTGATCCCACTTGAATAGATCTTGCTTAGCTTGTAAATAGCTTAGCTGTATTGAATAAATCCAAGACAACTATGATAGAAACTTTGATTATGAATATCAAAGACTATGCGGAATCTAGTCAATGATACTAAGAAGAATTATTTATAAAACAGTAACACAAAATTAATAACAAGACAGATTACCAAACTTTCAGCCTCAATATTAAACGAACACTCTTAATAGTGTTAGGGTTTACAAAACCTTGAAGCTACGAATATCAAAGATGTACATCTAACATTATGCCCTAGGACCTCTTTTTATACACCAAGGAGTCCTACAAGGATTACAATGTAATCTCTTAAACAAATAAGTTATACATATCTTCTTTACAAATAACTAATACTTATCTTCGTAAGTATTCTTTTTCTCTAATCAATCTTTGATCTCATCTCTGTCAACATATTCCTTCCAGCAGTAGTAATCACTCAGCAGTTGTAACTAAGCATAAGCAGCATTAACTACTTAGAAATTTATTCTAGCAGTACTAACTTTTGTACTAGCAGTAGTAACTACTTAGTATTTTGTCAGTCTTCATCTCTGAGCAGTCTTAACTTCTACTAGCAGCAGTAACTTTATACTAACAGTATTAATTGTACTAACAGTAGTAACCAGCAGTAGTAACTTTTATACTACCAGTACTAAATACTTAGCATAATTTTCATTAGTATTACCAGCAGCACTAAGTTATGCTTGACAGCACTAAAATATACTTGAGAAGTAGTAACTCTAAGAATCATCTTGAAGTCTTTTAAACCCAACAGTTGTGTATTGCATCACTAGGTCCATGATGTCAGTCTTCAATGTCAGCAATTGGTTGCTAGTAATCTATACACATATTAATAAAATATAAAATAATATGAAATTCCCAAACTATCCTTGAGGACAAAGGTAGTTAGAAAAATCACACGATGATATATAATAATATAATACGTATATTAACCGGGAAGTATGATTCCCGGGTCGTTATTCCCTAATGATTTATGAAATTGAGACCACGTATAACACCCTGTGTTTTCAAGTCATTGACGACGTCGATAAATCTATTATTCATCTTTTATATTGTACGCGTTTGTTTTAAATCGTAAATGTTAAGCTAAATCGCGTAGGCTAAAAATTAGCGTTCAATGTAAACGAGCATCAAACAATTAAGCGTTTACATCAATCAAGTATTAAATAATTATGGTCTTTGTTCATTTTATTTTTATCGGGTACGTAAAGTGTATACGTTTCGCGATAAATTGCGTTTAGGCATACCCGAAATCACGTTCATTAATCTACGCTTCAACAAATACCCACGATTGTACCCAACACTCAAAGTTTTATTAAATTCACCCAAGTTAATATTACTTTACACTTTGTGCATTAGAAAATGAAACAATACACAAATACTTTCAAGTAAACACCTTTTTATACAAAAATTATAACTTGTAACATGTATAACTTTCACTAGATATTGTGTTAAATATCAAAGGCTTCTAGAAACCCATTCCCCCCCCCTATCCCACGGCACAACAACAACAATAAGAGTCATAGAGCACAATTTTCATACAACTTGGCTTGTACATCTCTTAACTCATTAAAACTAGCCATACCTTGTCTCATTTGACCATAAGTCTTCCTTAAGACCATGAACTATGTTCTTGACCAACTATTGCAATCTTTTTTACTAAGACTTACCATATATACTAGTATACATGCATAAACACATAGATAACAAGAAAACTTGTGTAAAAGAGAAAAATCTCTCCTTTTCTCTCCCTATTAGGCCACGGCTCAACCCCCCTATAAACTATCCATACAAAAATTTTCTATCACTTATTTACACATTCTCATATCATATCTAAGATGTCCTAAGTTGTTTCCAAGTATTGGTTAAAGGTTTGCAAGTGTTGAAGCAAGAAATCAAGATTAGGGTTTCATATTGAATTAGGGTTTTCATAGCTTGCTAGCTTGGGTTTAAAGGCTAAACAAGGGTTTAGCACATATTTCTCATCATCATCATTCATCACTAAGGTTATCTAAAACCTTTATCTTTTCATTTTCATGATTTTATATGCATATGATGTTTTATATAGAAAAATCACCATTTAGGACTTTTTAACATGTAAAAGGGATTCTTACTTGTAGTTATGGATTTGTTCACTTTTAAACATGTTATTATGTTAATGAGATCATGTTAAAATGGATGTAAAAGGATTGTACCATGTTGTTTTGGTGTAAAAATGGATAAATACAAATTAGGGTTTATAAAGTTACTTAATATGTTGCAAGTAAAAGAAATGCAAATGGCATGTTAATCTTGTTTATGGACTTTTAGTGATGTTATATGAACACTAAAATAAGTTTACAATGGAAGTATAAGTGATGAACAACCTTGGTTAAGCCTAAAAAGTGTTAATGAAAGATTAGGGTTTTTAATGATTTACATGAAAAGCTACAAGTAAATGTGTATAATCAACTTGATAAACTTGTTAATCTTGGTAATTTGGACATATGAGGACAATGATGGACTAATGGACCTTATTATATGTAAGACACATAATATATATATATAGTATAAAAGACTTATGGTAAAGTTACAAAAGTTGAAAAGTGTAAAAACAAAGTTTACATATGGAATCAAGAAAGACATCTAACTTTCTTTTTTAATTCAACATACTACCTGCCCATTTTATATTTTTATAAAATAATACGTCTCATGACGATTCCAAAAAGCTAAGATACTTGAAAACGGATAAATAACGAAAAAGTTACGGTAAAAACAAGTTATACGATAAATAAACGGATTTATAAAAGAATTTTTATAAAACAATTTATAAAAATTACATAAAACAGTAAGTTAAGTATTTTTAACAAATTACATATATTTTTAGGATTCCAAAATGATAAGAAATGAAAATTTTCAATTAATAACGAATGAGTTATGAATTTCGCGAGTTTACGACAATTAATACTTTCATAAATCCATTTTTATAAAAGTTACTATTCATGACAGAAACTTTTATTTTTTAAACCTCATAAATCATTAGAACTTTCAATTACGAGAAAGTGCTCGAAAGAATCGCTAAAAACGGAGCTATAACGAATAAGATACAACATTTACGAGTTTACGCTAATTGAAACGTAAAAACGAGTTTATAGCTGTTGTGAACAGTAAAAACACTATTCATCACAGAATGTTTAAAAAATAAAAATGTAATATTTTGAGCACTCGTCTTAGTACGAAAGCGTGGGCATAAGAAACGTCAAAATCGGGCATAAAACGCAAAAGTTATGCTATATTTACTAAAACGGTAATTATAAACGTTTTTACTTATTAAACACAATTTTACCAAAACAATTAGATGGTGATTGAGACCTATATGTGGTATTAATTAAGCAAAGTGCTATATTACTAGGGAGTTTCATAATGAGGCCTCTTCGGGGTGGCGTATCGACGAGTTGTTGAATTTACGATTTAAAGTGTCCTAGCTCCTCATACGTTCACTACATGACCTCTTAATTATGATAGCCTGAACGATAGTATGATGAGCTATATAGGAATATATGATATTGGTTAATCGAAGTACATGGTACTTATACGACCTTAAATTAAATAGCTGGCATCTGACGATTTGCGTGACGCATTATTTATGATATACTTGATATTCGCTCACTCAAGGTGAGTTCATAGCCCCACGTTTTACATGCTTTTGTTTTATAAGTTTTTGGGGTGAGAAACATGCAATGTTTTATAATTGGACATAAGTGGTTAAGTTTCTTATTATGATTACGTGTTGCCTAAGTAGCGATAACCCTAGTTGAGCCCATTATCATGAACTGTCAGTTACTGGATTGTGAGCGCGAATGTTATGAATAGATCTATTAGGATTGACATCCCCGTTCGGGTGATTAGCTATCACTGGGCAAACGAACATATACCATGTCGAACATAGGATGTTGCGGGTTAGAACATCATCACGGGCAATGTAGGCCATTTATATGGTATTCATTTATGTCGAGCTTCAGTGTCATGAGCTTAGGGCAACGTAATTACATTTATATGATGTATGCATCTGTTGCATTATCATACACTTGGGAAATCTTGTGGTCCTACAATATACGATTTATCAAACCTATGAATTCACCAACATTATTGTTGATGTTTTAAAGCAATGTTTTTCAGGAGGTCAATAAGCACGAGGTGCAAGGGATACATTGGTGGTTTTGATTTGGATATCATGCATTAAAGATTTTGTCGCATTACATTTTGTATAACTGTTATGGGCTAGAAATCTTTGTATTTTGAACAAGTGGACAAGTGAAGCTTCGGCTTATGTAACAAATACTTTGTTAAATCCAATGTATCAGTTTTAAACGACTTTTTGGTCGTTCTATATACATCTTGTGTTATTGATCTATGAAGTAACACGCCCCGGACCCTTATTCCGCTGCGACCCAATTTGGGGGTGTTACAGATTGGTATCAAGAGCCAATGTTATAGAGAACCAGGTCAAATGTTTTTGCTGGACTATAACCATTTTCAAACATCGAATTCATACAAAGGGGTTTTACACGGGACATACATATGTGCATACATTCATGCATACACTACTTGTTGCATTAGTTGGTTGGACTAGATGCATTTATAATTGATATACATGTTATGATATAAATGTATATTACTATAAGAGTCTTATATTAAATACTAATATAAGCTATTTTGAATTTTCAGATTCAGTCATGTCAGATTCGGATGAATCGGGGGTTACATACACGAAGGTTTCCAGCCCATTTGAGGGTTTATCAGACATAGGATCACCGAGAGCTGATGATCACGAGTACCTTGAGCTGCCTGGGATGCCAGAGGACCCATATGTGGAGGCCGCTCTTCAGGCCCCACCCTCTCCAGATTACGTGCCTGGCCCTGAGGAGCCAGAGCAGGCACCACCTTCGCCAGATTATGTTCCAGGCCCAGAGCATACTGATGATGAGATTGTTGCTGAGGATCAGCCAGGTGCTGAGGATGCCTCACCCACTGCTCAGTCAACTGACTATGTCCCGGAGTCCGATCTTGAGGCGGACCCAGAAGAGGACGATGATGAGGACCCCGAGGAGGATCCTGTTGACTATGCTGCTGATGGAGGAGATGACAGAGACGATAAGGATGAGCCATCAGAGGAGGATGAGGATGATGATGTTGACATAGAGGCTGATGGGGATGAGGAGGAGGAGGAGCACCCAGCCCCTGCCGACTCTGTAGTTGTTGCTTTACCAACTACTGATCAGGCCCCATCTGCGGGGGAGACAGAGTCGTTCGAGACTGACGAGTCTGCGGCCACACCACCACCACACCCTGTATATCGTGTGACAGCTAGGATTTCTATTCCAGCTCCAGTACCTACACCAGTATGGTCTGATGCAGAGGTTGCTAGACTTCTCGCTATATCTACTCCACCATCATCGCCACTCTCCCCATGGTCTTCACCACTTCCCCAGATACCTTCTCCATCACTACCACTATCACCACCCTCACATGTGTTATCACCAGCACTACCTCCTAGCCCCATTCATTCATTAGGCTATCGAGCTATGATGATCCAAATGAGAGCTGAGGCCGCATCTACTTCCCATTCTCTACCATTACCACCACCCCTCATACTCTCCCCCAACAGACCAGATGCACCATCATTAGGGATACCACCACCCTTGCCTATATCAGTTCCTACTTCATCACCACCATTGCTACTACCCTCTGCTAGTCGTAGGAAGGACAGACCCAAGTTTACCTTACCACCTCGGAAGAGGTTAGGTATCGCTCTTGGTCCTGGATACGAGGTAGGAGAGAGCTCATCTGCTGCTGCTGCTAGACCGGCTGGAGGTCTTAGAGCAGACTATGGCTTTGTAGCTACTATGGATAGGGAGATCAGGCGTGATCCAGAGAGAGAGGTTGGATATGGGATCACCGACTCGTAGGACGAGATAGTTGAGACCCTTCAGGGGGCACCAGTTAGTACTGACACGGAGTTGGGTCGACATATGACAGCATTTGAGACTAGGGTTAGGCAAGACACGGATGAGATTTATACGAGGTTAGACGATGAGCAGAGTCAGAGACAGCTATTGGCTGGTCGGCTCAATATGTTGTTTAGAGACAGACGAGCACATGCATATACACGTCATCAGATAGAGACAGAGGCTAGATTGTCCCGAGAGGCTTGGAGGTGATCGATGGATGCGAGTGATCTTGCCCGCAGAGAGGTTATGTCACTGCGCACTACCATACTGGGTCAGATGTCAGAGATTAGAGAGTTGCATGCTGCTGATTGCAGGAGACAAGCTGTGATTTCAGAGATGCTAAAGGCAGATCAGAGGAGATCTGTAGAGATAAGAGAGTTGAGGATAACTGATCATACCCGACAGCTTATACAGACATTGACAGTGATGCAGTCATTACAAGGACAGGTGACTACGCTACAGGGATAGGTGGCAGCACTACAGGGACAGGTTACCGCACTACAGGGATAGCAGGGACCCGTTGGAGGTCCTGCACAGTCAGATCTGCCAGAGGAGGCTGGTAGCAGTTCATAGATTAGATCATGTTATGGCTAGTCATTTTGTATATAGCCTACTAAGTATTACGGGTTTAATCCCGGCTAGTAAGGCTTTAGGTTGTTATGTTTATTTTGTAACCTAATCGTTATGATCATTTTGTATCTGAACCATTCATGTATGTTTTCTAATTTATATATGGAATGGTTGTATTATGTCACGTCTGTAATCGAATTTGTTTATGAATGAATATCGATTTAGTTATATCATTGTTGATTACAATTTAGTTGTATATTTCACTGTGTGATGTGATCACACTTTATTTATCATGTATGTGTCATGTCATGGTTATGATTTTATAAAATCTAACGGGTATTGTATTTTCTTGTGATTGAAGAAAATGGAACCAAAACGAACCACAAGGTCAACACTGGTCACAACAACCCCAGCCCCAACAGCAACCACCACCACATCGGTCACTAATGCCCAACTTTAGGCAATGATTGACCAAGGTGTCACTGCCGCTTTGGCAGCACATGATGCAAACAGGAATGGCGATGACAGCCACACTTCGAGAACGGGTGGCAGAAGGACTGAACGCATTGTTCGAGAATGTACTTACCAAGACTTTATGAAGTGCAAACCTCTATATTTCAAAGGCACTGAGGGAGTTGTTGAATTAACTCAATGGTTCGAAAGGATGGAGACTGTTTTCCGCATAAGCAACTGCCCTGTGGAAAATCAGGTTAAGTTTTCCACTAGTACTCTTCTAGCAGGTGCTCTAACATGGTGGAATTCCCATGTTATGACTGTCAGTCATGATGCTGCATATGCAATGACTTGGGCCAATCTAAGAAAGAAGTTGAATAACAAGTACTGTCCGAGGAACAAGATGAAAAAGCTCGAGGTTAAATTGTGGAATTTGAAAGTGAAGGGTACTGATGTGATATGGTACAACCAACGTTTCCAGGAACTAGCACTGCTGTGTGTTAGGATGTTTCCGGAGGAGTCTGACAAGATTAAAAGGTACGTCGGCGGATTACCCGACATGATCCATGGAAACATTGTAGCATCAAAGCCGAAAACCATGCAAGAGGCTGTTGAAATGGCCACTGAACTGATGGATAAGAAAGTCATCACCATTGTTGAAAGATATACTGAGAACAAAAGGAAGTTTGAAAACACTTCCCAAAACAATCAAAACCAACAACAACAGAACAAGAGACAGAACACTGGCAGGGCCTATACTGCAGGGACTAGTGAAAAGAAGCTATACGGGGGATCTAAACCCCTATGCGCTAAATGCAACTATCACCACGACGGTCCGTGTGCTCCAAAATGCAAATGTAACAAAGTTGGCCATTTTGCTCGCGACTGTAGGAGTGCGGGAAATGCCAACAATGCTAACAATTAGAGGGGCACTGGGTCAGGCCAGAAACCTACTTGCTTTGAGTGTGGAGTTCAAGGACACTACAAGAGGGAATGCCTAAAGCTGAAGAACAACAAAAACTGTGGAAATCAAGTTGGTAATGACAGGGCTCCAGCTAAAGTGTATGTAGTAGGACGTGCAGGGACAAACCCAGACTCCAACGTCATGACGGGTACGTTCCTTCTCAACAACCGCTATTCTTCTATATTATTTGATACTGTAGGATCCCGTTAACACTTCATATAACACATATGATGCACGAATTTGTAACAAGAAATTAGAAAGAAAGATGGTGGTGTAGAAAGAGAAAGAAGAGAGAGAGATGAGAGAATTGAGAGAAAAGATATTTATTAAAATGAGAAGAGATATTTTTCTAAGTGAAAAATATCTATATATACCCCTACACATTTAATGTGACGCGCGGGATATTTAACTAGGACTCAGGCTCGGGTTTTGCTTGGGATTAAACCCGAAACATATACAATATTAGTTTAACTATCGAGCCCGATTCCCGATAATATTCTATTACAACATTAACTAATTAATTGACCGAGACTTAAATACATAATGAATGAACTTCATGTTCGACTTAATATTTTGAGGCTAACAATCTCCCCCGAAGTGAGTTCAATGATGACACTCCTTCATGAGATAATGAGATTGCTTTTGTCGTTAAGCTCATGTGGTCTTGGTCTTTCTCTTTGTTCTTTGTTGTAAACTTGTTCCTTCATGCTTTGCGGTCTTTACTTTTGGCCTTTGTCATTGTCTTTTACGTCTGTGCCATCTTGCGATCTTATGACTTTGACCAACATGCTCATTCTATGCATCATCTTGAAAGCTTTATTTCAGAGTTTGCAGAAGTCTTTGTCTTTAAATCTTGAGCTTTCTAGATAGTATGTCTTCGTAGATTGAGCATTTGAATGGGATTGAGGTTGCCGTTACCACCGTTTGACCTGCAGGTTTACGTTAGTGATAAACAAGAAAATTGATTTGAAAATCAATCGACGTGTCACTCGTTAAAAAATAAAACTTTAGGGGCCAAAAGTGCCATGTTTGAAAGATGTTTTTGTAAAGAAAAATGGTTTAAATAAAACACAAGGGTTGAAATTGCAATTAACCAAAACCCTCTTTTATTCTTTTGTTAATAAACTAGAGGGACCATTTATGTAAATTGCCAAAACCCTTTTTACTCTTTTTTGTTATAAAACCAGAGGGGCCTAAACTGCCATTGTCCAAACCTTTTTATAACTAAAATCGGCTAAAAAGAAGTGAAAAGAGAGAAAGAGTGGAGGGACCAAAGTTGTCTCTTCCCCATACTTATCTTTTAAAAATCCTGCAACCATAAACCTGTACACCCCGTACCCGCCAAAACCCTTACCACCCATTTCCCACTGTTTTTCTCCCAAAACCACCTCCCAAGTACCCTTACCAGCTCACCCTCACTCTTCCCCACTCACCCCAACCCTTATAACCCTGCCATGATGGCAATCTCACAAACCCACAACCAATCGATGGTTGAGATGAGTTGTAATGTGATCCAAAGGCTGGGAATTATGTGCTGAGCTTCTTACACACACAACTAACACAAACCAAGACCAAGGCACTTCCCAAGACTGCTATAAAGGAAAAGAGAACAAGCCGAAGTCAACACACCCTGTTTTTAGTTTAAAATTTTTAATTAAGTCTTTCTTTTTTGCATTATTGTACCTCAGTTCTATTTTTAAGTTTTATGTTGTAAGTTCTTGGATTTTAATGAAAGTTTAAAAGTTTTACTTTAAAAAATTGCATGCCATCACTGTCGAATTTTCAAGATTTATATTAGCTTTTTAAATCTGTTTATGTTATATGAGAATGTGTTAATACAGTTAACCCTCACTTCTAAATCCATTTGTTAGCTTTCCATTTACAAAAAATCAGTTAAAAAACGAATTTACAAATTTAAGGGGGTGTTTGGTTTAGTGTTAAAATGGGGCATTTTGGGTTTGGTATGGGTCAAGCTCACTCAGCCAACTTTGGCTGAGTGAGTAGGCTTTATTAAGTCACTTAAATCACCAAATTTAATTTGAAAATAAATCTTTAGGTTTCTTTTATAATTCTGTCAAATTTGAATAAGCAAAAATGAGCTTAAGTGCTCAAGCTGCCTATGCAGCTTAAGCACATTGTTCTTGTGCTCTTGGGTGTTGTTTCTAGCCATTTACCAAAGCCCATGTTCTGTCTCTTTTAACTTGACCAAGTGATAAGCCAAGTGTTTGTGTTTGAATGATTTTTGAGAATCCCCATTTTTAAGCCCAAAATTCAGCAGCTTTTATTGTTTCTTAGGCTCCCAAGTTTTGAATATAAGCTCAATACCCTCCCTTTGTTATCTGTTTGAAGTTGATTTTGGGAAATAAGCCCTTGTGAGCTTATTGGTATAAGCCAAAAAGCCCCTTAAGCCCCTGTTTGCACCTCCCCTGGTGCTGAAACCAATTTTCAGCACCCTTGTTCTAGCTTATTTTGCATTAAGCCCCCTTGGTTTTTATGTCTTTATAATTATAAGCCCATAGAACAATCCCTTTAAGTTTCCCAAATTAGAATCTTAATTTCTCGTTATTTACTTATCTAATAATAGCTTAAAAAGTGCCTTTTTCCTGTCATATTATAAACGTTAGCATAGCTAATAATAGTTCAGTCTTAATTTAGGACATTAATAGAATGCCAAAGCTTATCAATAGATTCCCCTTAGCTTATTATCTGTTTCCCTTAGTTTCTAGCTTATTGTGCAACTTAAATCTCAAAGAAAAAAGCAAATAAGCCCATAAGCTTATTTAGTTGCTGTCAGCCCATAAGCTCACATTTCTAGCTTATTTAGTCCACTACAGCTTATGTGCCTTTTATGAAAATTGTTCCCCTCAAGCCCCTTAACAAGTTTTCTTTTATAGCTTTTTGATAATAAGCACTTTGACCCAACCTTGCTATCGGTGTCCACTCAGGGACCAATTTGTTAAGTTTCCAAATTAATTGTTGTCTTTTGTTAGGTGGCCTAATTGTTAATTGCTCGTCCCACCTCCATTAGTCCTTTGTCCTTTCACTGTTAGATCCTTTAGTTATAACTTAGATAGTTTTATTTAATTTAATTAATATAAATAGTTTATATTTTAATTAGCTTTTAATTACTTTTTAATTAAACAGTAAAATTTGGGCATTATATATTTTTAGAATTGTTAACTTATTCTATTATTTAATTTTATATTTTCAGAATTTTTATAACTTTTATTTTTTTGCTTTTCTATTCTTAGTTTTAATTAGTAATTTAAAATCTTTAAAAATTCATAAAAAATCCAAAATTAAATATAAAAAATTATTCTTTTTTGTAAAATTTCTTTTTGTTCATTTAGTGTCTAGGAAAAATATAAAATTTAGTGTAGCTTAATTTTTCTTAAATTTCAGTATTGATAGAACCCGTTTTAAACCGGTACGTTTTAATTCTAACCATTCTTATCGTTTAGGCATTCAAAAACGACCACCTTTTTAGTTCTAGTTATACTTTATTTTTCAAATAATAATTAGGAATTAATTTTGATTTTTAATTAATTTAGCATTTAATTTCTTAATTTTTAGTATTTAGGTTCCCGAATACCTTAATCTGTTCCCACGTAATTAATTTAGATTTAATTTATAGGATTTCCCTATAACTAATTTATTTTCCCGTTAAGTATTTAAGAGCCCATTTCCTTTCTTGTTTTCCCCGAAGATTAAATTATGTTTTATTAATTAACTTAGTTTCCAAAATTACATAATGGTTTCCATCATTCAATTTCTCATCAAACCAGGATAAATTTCAATTGCAGCCTCGTTGGGACATACGACCCGGGAATATCTCTTCCGGAATCTTTTTATTATTGATTCTTATATATTTTATATATATACCGTCCGCGAATCACGCATCATCTAGGGTTGAGGAAACCAACGATGTGCATACTTATCAAGAGCAAGGACGAAGTCGTAAGAAGCCAAGAAAACTTAAATTTAATATAAACCTCCCTAGCACGCACTTCTGTAAAGCAGTTAAACAAATTCTGGAAGGCGAACTCAAATTTTGGCCGACATGTGATCCAAACATAAAAGAGTGTAATGGAGGCCATGAGATGTATGAAATGAGTAAAGAAGATCTTAAAAAATGGTACTGTTACTATGATGATGATAGAAAGAAAATAAACGGGGCCGGTTTATCATTTCCTGAATTCCTGTTAGTTAAATACGAAGAGAACCAAGAGAAAGGATTGATTTGGGATGAAAGGTTTGAAGAATGGTGTATCAACAATCTAAACACTCCTACTTCAAGGAATACCAAGGATTAAGAGAATCTCGATCCTAGACCCAAGGACTACCCTTTCAAGGATTGGTTATTAACAAAGGTAGGACACATTAACGTAAGTGAACCGGTGAAAAAAATACCTACTCAAAATATGGCTAATTGATTGTTTTCAAGAAGATGTAGTAAAAGACCCGCAAGAAAGGAGTTTTAATGGCTATAAGTGGATGTTCAATGTAGAAATTGACCAATTAGCAGATGAATATGAATTAGGAGTAGGGAAGAAAAGACATATGCTAGAAGAAATATAGGAAAATTGCAAGAAAGTACAAAGGGATAGTACCTATTGGTGGCATGATTAAAAATCAGAGGAGGAGGAAATACGACAACTTGGAATCGATATAGAAGTGTATGACCCACCAATAGTACACGTAGAAACTTTTAAAGTAAAGAGATACTCATTTGATAGTGGCCAAAATTTCATTTGTGTTACTAAAGAACTAATGGATGCTTTACCGTTGGGAAGAGAAAACAGGTCATGATTCAGGGACATGATCCGTAAGGAAGTAGACAGTGGAAGAAGGATCCACAGAAAGACGTAGAGCGTCTTGAGTCTAACTTCGGTAATAAAAAAAGTGCTTATCGGGAGACAACCCGTCTTTTATTTTCTGCATATTAGTTGGTTTTCGTTGGTTTCTAACTTTATTTTACAGGTCTTCTCTATAAGGAAGTAGAATTCGAAGTCGCTTTAATTCGTATTCATGTGGTAGTAAGGTTCTGTCTAGGCGTAACCACTTTGGTTACGCCGTAACAGATATTATTACGGCGTAAAGTCCTGTACTTGTTACGCGGAGAAAACCTCTTAGGTTCAAAATAAAAATTTTAAAATCCACATGTTTACAGCGTAACCAATACCATGTTTACGCCGCAAACCTTTTCTGAAAACTAAAAATAAGTGTGAAACCTATTCAAAAACCGTGTATAAGTAAATGAACTTTGTGGGTATGTTCCCTGTAAACCCTCACGAGACTTCACTCGTCCACTTGGGACACCAAGTGGTTTAAAAGGCTTGTTTCACATGCTAAATGCAACCGTGATTCCTACGAAAGTGAGTTAGATTGTAGTGTATATTTATCCATGAACGATTAATCCTCTTTGTTGTCTAGTGATTTCAGGGGAAACGAGGTTGTTTTATAGACACTTTGCAAGAAGCCAACTCTTGCAATTATCACTCGAAGAAGAAAGCAACACTCAAGGGAGTCTTTTGTTATAATTCTACTCTTATTTCATTATTTCATTTCTTTAATTGTACAATAGGGACATTGTACAAACCAAGTAGGGGGATGGGAGTAGAATTACCACTTGACCTATATTTGCCTTCGATTTCCTAGTTTTCTTTGAAAAATGGTGCCAATTTTAAAATTTTGACATGTTTTTCTTACAAAACTAAAATAAATCTTTGCCGAGCACATTATTTTCCTGTAATTAATTTGGTGAGATTAAGCCTAATATTCTATTTTTATCTATTATACATAAAATCCACCAAATACATGAGAGTGTCGGTAGTATTGTAGACTTTGGAACTTGGCATGTACATCTTGTTAAGACCTAATTGGTTAGTGGAATAGACTGTTAAAAAAGGCAATATTATAAGAAATCACCCAAATAAAGCCTATATGTGTGTGTCTTTTTTGGCTTGTCACACTGACTTGTCGACTCCCCGTGTAAAAACCTAGTTGCGCTTATTACCAGTGCAAGATACCCGTAAATCACCTTATCAAACCAATCCTGTTTAAACCCTATATGTTTCGTTACACCATTTCGCCTTAGCCTACCCTGTAGTCTTTATTTTCTTTATGTTGAAATCTCTGGCTACTTAAGTCCATGGTTCGAGGGAATGGGAACGAGAATTGTATGCATTCGTGGAATACCAATCAGTTATGATCTATAAAGACCCCCCTGTATCACCACTTTCGACGTTGTTCATCTCAAGTGGGGGATGTGCGTATAATATCGGATGTTGTAGGGGAAATAATTAAAGATATAAACTCTTGTAGCATTTGCATATTTATCAAGAAGAAAATAAAGAAAAGAGGGTGCAACTAAAAAGCCACCTATGTGCTAAAAATGTAAAAATGGTGCTAAATAAAAAAAATGGAGCTAGTAGCCCATTATTGCACCAAGCCCTCTCAACAAGTAAAAAGAATAGAGCTAGTAGCCCATTATTAAAGATCAGGTTTTTGAACTCAAACTTTTGGACCTTGGATGGACAGTAGCTAGTTATGAGAACCTTAGTTTACTTTAGACTATTTGTTTTGTGTTTTTATCTTGACAACCATTTAAAGTGTATCCCATGTCTATCTTTACCCTTTATATAACCCAATAAACCAAATATCACCCATGTTGTCTTGGAGACTGTTTAGTCCCTAATTCTAGTTGGTGGAGACTTGTGTACTTTCCAAGCTTATGATATAATAGATACTATGTCCGTGTAATTGAGTGATCACCCCGAATTGAACACTTAGATTAGTAATGAGAGTTGAGTGTTTTTTATCCCCTTTTTGTGAGGTGTTCGGCTCATATGTTTTCTAGCATAAGTAGTTTATAGATTCATTTCTCTAAGTTAAATTGAGGAAATCTTTTTATGAATTATTCTAAACGGTTCTACTTGAGGGCAAGTAGAAGTCAAGTGGGAGGATATTTGATAACATCAAATAATTGATACATTTTAATATCAAATTCCATATAAAAATGCTTACAAATATGTTATTAACGTATGAAAACGTTACTTAATTGTTTATTATTAGTTTTCATGGACCAAGTGAGCATTTTAGCAAAAGACAAGGGATTTGGACAAGAAATGCACTAAAGTGAAGAGTCCAAGGCACTTTACGGCGTAACACCCCCGAGGGATTACGCCGTAACATACTCTAACGAAGAAATGAGTCATCACGCCCTTTACGGCGTAAAGTGTCTCCAAGATTACGTCGCAACATTCAAAATTACAAGAGATGATGTAGCTGACTTAGCGTTACGACGTAACATAGGCGACAAGGTTACGCCATAACATACTTTTATGCCTAGAAGATTGGACGAGGTTACGGCATAACATCCCATAAGGATTACGCCATAAACCTTTCGAAGCCTATAAATAGAGCCCTCCTCCGGCTCATTCATCATCACTCAACACACCACTTCACACACAGTTCTAAGGGGTGAACTAAACCCCTAAGGTTCAAAGCATTTCATCTGAAAGTCCAAGGGAGAAGCCACTAGCACACTTATTGTATTTAATTGTTCATTTCATCCTCTGTAAGAATTATGATGATTCAATCCATGTCTTTATTCATTAATTCTAGCGTTGCTGTTACTATGAGCGGCTAAGCACTCCTAGTGTTGGCATAGCCATGTAATTACTATTGTTGTGATTATGATTTCCTGTTTAATTATGGTTGTGTTAGATATTCTTATAGCCTTTCATTGATCCCTATGTTTTGGTAGTATAGAGGTTGGCTTTGACCTTGTTGGTAGAAATATTGCGATATTTAATCTATACATTCTTTTTATGTTTTGGTGATGACAAACATGCAACTTATAACATATAACTAGCGAATTAACTAGATTACCGCCTTTGCACTATTAAATTTTTTAAAAAAAGTATGGGAATAAACTACTTTTTACAGAGAGGGTTAATAATCGGATTAGATTATAAATTGGTCTTAAGGGTAGTTGGAATTTAACCAGTGCAAGCTTGGACGCCTTGCTCGTATGATCGTAGGGGAATGTGGGATCGCAAAGTAAGTATAGGACAAACCTCAAATGAAAATTCGGGATTGTCGACATTAGAACCACTAATAAAACTTATAATTGAACATTGCATAGGAAAATGTAATCGTATCATTGGTAGTAAAATGGTTAGGTTAGCATGCCTTTCTCCCTGAATTCTTCTATCTATTTACTTATTTGCATTTACTTTTCGTAGTTCTTAAAATCAAACTCAAAACCATTTTCAAACGTGACAATAATCAAATTAAACTATTTAACCTTAGCTCTTGGGACGACCTCGGATTTACCAAACTACTGTACTACATACGACCGGGTTCTCTGCCCGTTAGTGCGTGTATCGGTAAACGAGTTTTATAAATATAAACTTGGTAAAATATTATTAAAAACAATTTACACATCAGTGAACACTAAGAATCTGCACATCTGGTTCTCGATAATGTATTGGAAAATCAAAGATTCTCCAACAGGCTTCGTACGGGCATATGAATCGACCATCATCATAGTTTTGGATCTCATCGATTTGTTTACTGTTGCCAGGTATTGAAGCAGATGCCTCTAAGTCGTTGATCTTTGTGAGAATGCGATCGGGTCCTTTGGAAATGTACTTGAACGGGTATTTAATGAGCATGCTCCATCCACGGTATTCAACGTTTATGTGATCCTCAAACGCCAGGCACAGTGCACGCTTATATGGGATGACATTGCAGTTATCCAATTGTGACTCACCCTTCATGACAAAAATCCCTGTATCTCTTCTTCGGTATTGCGTGTGACTGTTGCTGTCAAAAAATGTCTTGGGATTGTATTTTTTAGAAAGTTCTTGCTATAGATTGCGCCTTCCGTATATGCTGCACTTAAGTTTGCACTACCACAGGGTCTATGCATCATTAGTTTTGTCACCAGCTTATAACCTCGAGGATCTTCCACGGGGTAAGGTATCTCTGTAGAAATGAACTCGTATATGCGTTCCGCGTCTTGCAATTGACCTTTAGAATCCACCTATAACAGTGTGTGACAGTGTGGTAACCCTCTTTTTTGAAACTCTATTGTATACAACACTGTAAAATAGCAAAAACATTCAAGATCAACTTTTAGTAAATGTAGTTTTTAAGAACAGGAAATGAATATCAAATGAACAAATGAAAACATATGATACCTGCAGAAACGTGTCCAAATGTTCTTACGGTCTTTAGAAACTTGATAAAGTCTTTCACCTTTTGCTCAAAAACTCTACACACGATGTCTGCTCTGTCTAGTGGTGTCAACTCAGGGTACTGTGCCATATACGCTTAATTTCAGGCCACTTCACATTACAGGTGAAAGTGATAAAAATTGAGGGTTTCCTAGCGATCGACAAATTGCCAGAGCGTCTAGGTAATGACTATACGTATACCGAGGTCCTCTAGTATAAGTATTAGGTAACATGATCTTTGAGCCAGCAGTTATGCCTTCATGATCTCCCCTAGAAATAGCATCATACAGACCTGATAAGTAGTCTAACCGAAGGTCGTTTTGTTTTTTCCGTATTAAATCCAGACGACTCAACTCGATTGCACAGAATACTACAACAACATACTGTTGAAACAACCTTCCACCTCTAAAAATAAGACCAAATTCCTTTATTCGCGGGTGTAACCGGTACTTGTAATAAGCGTTCATTATCACTTTCTTTCCCTTGCCTTTACCGTTCTGAGGCTTCAATGTCAAGTCTGGGTAAAATCCTGGCTCTCCGAAAACAAATAACAACGGAAACTGTAGTGACATGTATGACTGATGAAGTTTGTTAATTCTTTGAGGAGGCACACCTTTGATTGATGTCTTCTTGAGAGATAACTTCACCATGCATCTCAAGTTGACTAATTAGCTTTTGAAGCCTTTTATAGGTTTGCTCAATCACTTATGTTCTTGATGCAGCAAAGTTTTCATATTGCTGCTTTAGAAGATTTTTTTTGAAGTTTTATTTTATAGCGAGTATGACTCAAATTCTGCTCTCAATAGACTGATCAGTGTTTAGTATTCTTGTAGGAGTTGAACTTTACTTTAGTTTACTCATTAGGTAAGCCAACAACAATAGTGCTTTTGCTTTAATTATGCATTTCTTTGTGCTTTCTATTCAATCACTTGTAGGAGTTATTAATAAAAGTCTTCACTTAACATTAATCAATTTTTGGTACTATGGGTGCAAATAGTCACCATTTTCTATTGATCTCCACATAGAGTGTATATCAATGCACACTGTAGGCACTGCTCCATCCTCATCTTCCAGTGATCATACTCACTAGGTTGGGTGTATGGGAGCTTGAATGGTTTGAGTACGATTGAGTATCATTGCTTCTTGAAGAAGTAGATTTTGTGTGTAGGTAAAGTTTATTCTCTCATTCAAAGCTTCTATCAAAAAGCTTGATACCACTTGTTGATCTTAATAGGAATAGATTCTTTAATCCTTAGCTTGTATAAGGGTTAGTTACGCAAAGATAAATCTAACACAAAACTATAGTAGAAACTTTGATTGAGAATATCTAAAAACTATGAGGAATCTATTCAATGTTACTAAGAAGAATTACATGTAACAGTCATGAACAACGTTCAATACAAAACAGTCTTACCAAACTTTAAGCCTCAATATAAACGAACAATCTTATAGTCGTTAAGGGTTTACACAAACCTTGAAGCTACGGAATAACACTTCTAGATACTGATTTGATATGATTTTTGGTACATATAACTATATACCATAGGACCTCCTTTTATACCACAAGGAGTTCCTAACAAGTAGGTTACATATTTTCACTAAGTTATCATGTTTTCTATACGAATACTTATACGTATATTTTTATAAAAATATTACTTAATTATTCCCGTAAGTAATCTTGATAATCAATTTCATCTTTATCTTTTTCTCTTGTCTTTTCCTTCTTGTCAGTAGAAACTCTTCTAGCAGTTGTAATCTTCAGTAGTTGTAACCAGCAGGCATTTACACTTTTTATACAACAACAATAACATGGTGTAAACAAGCAGTTGTAACTACTTAGAATATTTTCTCTTCATCTTCATCAAAGCAGAGAGTACTATGTCTTTTAATACGCAGTATCTAACTGGAGTTATGATAAATAGTTGTAACTTTACTCAAGACAGTACTTTAAAGATATACTAGCAAGAGGACTAAGTTACACTAATGTCGTAACTTGCTATTCTAGCAGTATTAACTACTTTGTTAGTATTTTTCTAAAAAAGGGGGGGTCTCTGAGAGAGTGTTATAACATCCATTCAGCAATGTAGTTATATAACTAGCTGTAAGTAACTGGCATGTGTTACTAACTAGCTTAGCATATTTTTTAATTAATATCAACTACAGCAACCTACTAAGTTATGACTTAACAAGCAGTAAGTCTCTTAACCTTAGCAGGCAGTAGCTTCCAAACAGCTTCGAAAAAGTCTTTTTTTAATCCTATAATTCTCCCCCTTAAACGTGATGTTTATCTTTTTGAATCTTCAAGTTTCTTGATTAAAAGGCTTTATCTTCACTAGGAGGGATGGCCATTACAAAACCACTTCCTGGAGATTCTTTGAGCTGTCTTGTCATGAGCTTAGAAGTTTTGAATTTAGGCACATTTTAATTCCGATGGTCAACTTGAAGCTTCTGTTAAGCATTTCTGTGAATTGTTGCAGGTTAGTGTAAGAGGATATTTTTTCTATTCCCGCCATAAATATATCAGATTTTAAAATCTCACAAAATGTACTCCACATGAAGAAAATAGCTTCCAAACTGTCACTTTGTGTCCTTGTAGATTCCTCCATACTTCACTTTCTACATCAGGTTTAAAAATCACTTTCAGATCACCCCATAACACTCTCTTATAGCCCTCCTCTGGCCTTGTTAACCTAGCTTAGGCTTTTTACCAAATTTCCAGAGAGGTTTCCAAGGTCTTCCTCTGTCAAATATTATGAAGATTTGGAATCATTGATTGAGTACCTCTTTGACCTACCATCAGCTCTTATGATTTTAAAGTATCCCATCTTTCCTTCTTTGATGATTTTCCAGTTCAGACCAATTATTGGGGGAAGGCTTAGTGGGGGACTAGAGGCTATAGCATCAATTTATCTCATATCCAGGACTTTCTACATATGCTTTTTCATTTCTGCTTCATCATCTATTTCAGCTTCTATATTCTCATCTAACTTTTGCTTCTTTAAATTTTTAGATTCAAGTTATTCTCCTTGCTCCTTTTAGAACGTCCTTTGTTTCCTTGTCTCTACTGCTTTTCACCTAATCCTGTATCCATGTCTACAATGTGTTTACCTTTTCATTTCTTTGTCCAAGCATAACATTTGTAATATCTCATGCTTTGGTCTTACAATTGTTTGTGCTTGTATCCAGCCATGTTTTTCAGATAGTAAGTAGACATTGTATTTCTCTTTTGAGCCTTAGTTGGTGGTTTTCTTCTCGCTCTAAGTCTTGTAAAAATGCTTTTCCTTTTATTCACCATGAGCTCCACAAAACAATCTTAACTTTTCTTTTATAGTCAATTCTCCTTGCTCTTTTGCGGGAATCGATGCAGCTAGCCCTCATATCTAACATTATCATAGTTGGCAGGCATTATCCCGCATTAGCAATGTTTTGCATTCTCTTCTCTTTGTCTTGCAAGCTTCTCTTCTTCTTCCAATTCAGCATCTAATTGAGCTTGAAGTTTTTGAGCAACCTCCTTATCAAACATAATTTGATCTTTCTTTTTTAAAGGATTTTTAGTCTCAACCATTTTTGCCTTGCCTTTGTCTTTAGCCTGTGGAAGTTGTGATGGTTGTGAAGGTGATGTTGTTATTGTAAATTCACTTGATTCTTGAACTATAACCCCTCTAGCCTTGGGTCTTGAAACAGCAGTTGTAGTTGTTGTAGTAGCAGTTGTAACAGCCTTGAGTGTCTTAGACTTCTTCTGTATTTCATTACTTAAGGTCCTGAGCCAGAGTCAATTCATCACAGTTGTTGTAGTACTGTCCTAAGTAGTAAAATCTTTAGCCAGTTACTTAACTTCCTTCTCAACCACTTCCTGTTTTGCAAACACTTCTTCACCATCAAGAATACCTGTATCAACATTTCTTCTTCATTCCTCCCCTGAGTCTCTCAACCAATGTAACTCTGTACTTATGCATCAATATCAGCTTTTTTCCTCCCCGGTTTGGATGTTCTCATCCTGATCACCCACTATAGCCCTATCATCTTCAAAGGAACAACCTTGTACAGATCTACCAATCTGAATAATCTTGTATCACTGGAGGTTTTGACTTCCTTTTCCCCTTCAGCTTCTTGACCTCTCTTTTTTCAATTACAGTAATCTCTGCACTTGAGTGGTCTTTGTGTTCTCGAAGTACTAAGAACTTCTTTGTGATAAGCTGGTACATAGTTCATCTTTTCATATAGTTTAGTCTATCATCACCATCTAAGCAGTGGTTCAATCGGAAGTGTGTAGGTACACTTGCCACATTTTCAGTATCAGACCAGTAAAGGTTCTGTAGGACACTTAAGGTGCTGAAGATCTTCAGTGTCCTTCCTCTGTTTTCTTCTATACTATTTCTTCTGGGGTTTAGATGTTGATGGTTGAGTAGTAATGAGTGTATGATGGGAATCAGTTGGTATCTATGAACCTTCACCTACTTGTTCTTGTGCTTGAACAATCATAGTTGGAAATAAAAGTGTGTCCCTACCAGAAAAGTCTTGTCCCTGCCTCTTCATGTTAGCAAAGACCTTCTTAGTGTGAGAAGGTGTAACATAAATATTTTTATGTTTGGACATTCCTTCAACTTGTTTATCCAGGAACACTTACACTAATCTTTGGATACATTAAAAATTAACCACCACCCTCTAAGTTATTCCCACCATATTATCAAAAAAGGTATTGGAAATTACGTATTATATTTTTGGTTTGTGCAAGACAGATGACAACAGAGGGCCCATAGTGCTACTAAATTAGTGCCAAATGCCAGTAGTTTTAGCCTAAGGCATTGCAGAATTGTATATGATAAAGAAATTTCCCATTGAGGTGAAAAGAAAGCTTTATAGAATGGTAGCTATTTGTGTAAGATTTTCTTACCCCATAAGTGTCAGGGTTCAAAAAAATAATTGTAGCATTTTGGAATGTATATTCTAGTACCTGCTGCATCTTCTTATTGAAGATCACTTCTTAAACTTGTCTTGTGATGATCACCTTCTTCTTATCCACTAGGGCTTGAATCTGCACTTCTCCATTAACAGTTTTCACCTTTGCAGTAGCCCAGAATTGCTCAATACATAAAGTATAGATTGTGGGATTAACCGTTAACGCATATTTGATATGAATGTGCTTTAAAAAAATCCACAATTTGCTCGAATCCATCTCACTTTCAGTGGGTTTCATCTAAGATTGCGACATGTTGTGTTGGAACTAGCGAACTTTAGGGGTTGCCATTGAAGTTGGGTTTTTGATGAATTATAAAGTGAAAATTGGAGTTAGGGTTTATGATTGAGGGCATAACAACGTTAAATCGTTTAAGTGATTGAATGAATAACCCGTCAAGGAGAGTATTTATGATAAATCTCCCTCAACGGCATTATCCTTGATCTAGATGTACTAAGTTATGACTTAAACAGCATTAAATTGATCCAACTGTAGCCCCCAAAGTAGTAAAGTTATGCCGGGCCAGTGTTAACTTAAAAAGTAGTAGTAAGTTTATGCCTACAGCTTAAACGAACTACTGACAGTAGTAAGTATGTATGCCTATAGCAGTATTAACTTTGTGGTCACAGCATTAACTCTAATTGCGTTCAAAAAGCTTGCCATAATGCAATTTTGATTCTCACATGCACTCCTTTTGTTTTTATTATCACATTTTCTTCTCAATTCTTTTTCTCACCAATTCACTCTATCTGATTTTATATCACACATCTCTCTTTCTGTTTTTATTCTCACTATATTATGTTTTAATTCTTTTTCTCATTGAATCATTCTGTCTGTTTTTATGTCACACATCTCTCTTTCTGTTTTTATGCTCGCCAATTTCTCTCATTTCTTTTTCTCACTGAATCACTCTATCTGTTTTTATGTCACACATCTCTCTTTCTTTTTTTATGCTCACCAATTTCTCTTAATTCTCACAATATTAGTATATTCACATGCAATAGTAGGTATAATATTCAGCATTAAACATAGAAGTATTATGTAAACTAGCAACATTATTTATACATTACCAGTAGAAAGTTAGCCCCACAGCAAACAGCACTAACTTGAATTTCATTCATTGTAGCTGAGCTTTTTCTTCCCATTCAAATAATCATTTGTTGTTTAATATGCTGCACCATTAAAAACAATTTATCCTCCCTTAATCAATAGCCTTTCAAGGTTAAGCATTCCAATACTTGCAATCAGATATTGAAATCTGCTAACATCAAATGCTTTTATGAGCAAATCTGCAACATTCTAATATGTGTAAATCTTTATCATCTGAATATGTTTTTATCATTAGAATCTCTGATATAGTGATGGCCTAATCTCAATGTGGCTTTTTCTTTTTGACGTGGAAATACTAGGTTCTTCACCGATGCTT
Source organism: Tanacetum coccineum (assembly GCA_026074375.1). Lineage (NCBI taxonomy): Eukaryota > Viridiplantae > Streptophyta > Magnoliopsida > Asterales > Asteraceae > Tanacetum > Tanacetum coccineum. The sequence continues at coordinate 66,878 of BQNB010010604.1, forward strand.
AAAGTAATCTCCATTAATTAATTGAATCGTTAGTCTGGCATAACGTTGTATCTCCTTAATCCAGTAATTGATGTTTGGATCCTATGCACTTGTCCACCAGCAATGGAAGTAGCTATATACTCAGCTTTAGTTGTGGAATTAGCAACCACAGTCTGCTTCTTGCATTGCTATGAAATCAATCTACACCTAGAGGGAATTGACAATCTCCTATTGTGGACTTTCTATCTAAGCTTGCTCCTGCATAGTCACTGTCAGTATATGCCTCCAAATCCAACAGCGTGAATCCTTAGGATACAAGGCCTAACTCTATGGTTGACCTTTTAAGTATCTAAAGATACTTTTTACAGCATTAAGATTGTGAAACTTTAGGATTTGACTATGGAATCTTGCTCAAAGCATATACTGCATAACATAAAATAACATGAGCCTTGAAGAAGTTAGATACATCAATGACCCAATCATTGATTTGTATATATGTACATCTACATCTTCACCTCTGCATCTTTTGAGCAAAGGCTTATGGGTTTCCATGGGTGTGCTTTGCTGTTCTTGACATCACGAAGCCAAATTTCTTCAAATCCCAAATCGCATACTTGTCTTGGCTTATAAAAATCTCATCTTCCTTTTGCTTCACTTGCAGTCCTAGGAAGAATGTGAGTTCACACATAGAGCTCATTTGAAACTTCTTATGAGTCATCTTCTCAAATTCAGTATATAATAACTTCTTTGTAGAACCAAAAATGATATCATCAACATATACTTAAACTAACAGAATATTACTTTTGTCCCTTTTGATAAACAAAGTCTTATCTATCTTTCTTCTTTGAAACCCATTGTCCAACAGATAAGTTGACAAGGTTCCATACCAAGCTCTAGGAGCTTGATGCAAACCATAGAGAGCCTTTTCTACCTTGTAAACTCTATCAGGGAAGTCTAGATCTTCAAATCCTGGTGGTTGACAAACATAGACTTCCTCTTTAATCTTTCCATACGGAAAAGCACCCTTGACATCCATCTGATACACCATAAAGTCTTTAAATGAGGCATAGGAAAAAAATAGCCTAATTGCTTCAATTCTGGCAACAGGAGCATAAACCTCATCATAGTCTATTCCTTCTTCTTGTGTGTATCCTTGTGCAACCAATCTTGCTTTATTCTTTATCACAATGCCTCTTTCTACATCTCTTTCATGTTTATGTACCCACCCATTTAGTACCAATGGCCTTTTTGCATTAGTAACTCCACCAGGTCCAAACTTGTTGTACACTTGAAACTGCAAGAGCTCCATCAACTGCATTGCTTTATCCAGCTTAGATCTTTAATGCTTGATATTACCTTCTTGGGCTCTAGAGTTCTGTGGTAAGAAACATGCAAACTGACAATTCTGAGTCTTTATGGTTGGTCCTCTGCTGCAACTGAACTAAACAAACCATGTTCTTCCAAATTTTTTGTCATTCTTCTTGTTTGAGGTGCTGAATGCAAGTCTCTAATAATTTGTTCAACTAGATGATCTTTGTGTATTATTGTAGTTGGAATAGGTCTGACAAGCATAAATGCATCTAAATTGTTCATGTCAGCCTCTGCATCAACATCTTCATCATCATCTGAATAAACAATATCTTCTAATTCAGGCATATTTGGATCATCTGGAAGTTCAATGCTTGATTTTGGATCAACAGCATTAACTTCTATGCTAGCAGCATTAACAGTTGGACTAACAATATTAATAGTGTTAGTGCTATTAACACTAGCAGTATTAACATTGTTAGTGCTGCTAACATTGTCATCTTTCTTTTGATTAAATCTTGGCTCCTCTGTACTTGGAACCTCACTATCTCCATTCCCTGGATCTTCAGCGTCCTTCTTTTCCTCCTACTTTGATGGTTTAAATTCAGCATCAATAGAACTCTTTGAATCTGGAGAGAATAGTGGATCAGCAGGCCACATTGGTAGTAGAATGTAATCTTTGCCAGGTACTGTCTCCATTCTAGCTTTACCTGCATCATTACATGCTTTTGTACCTGCATTACCATTAGATTGATTCCCTGCAGCAACTGGCTTATAGTTCATAGATTTTGTTAGTGCATCTATATCAAAATGCCAATTTGGTCCACTTCCTTCAATATTTGGTGTATTCTTACTAAATTGAACATGCAGGTTCTCTTCTACTATTCTAGTTCTACTATTGAATACTTAGAATGCTTTGCTATTGGTAGAGTATCCTATAAAGAACCCTTTATCAGCCTTTCCATCAAATTTACCTAGGTGATCTATGGTATTAAGGATTGTAACAGGACACCCAAATGGTCTCATGAAGCTTAAGGTAGGTTTTCTACCTAGAAAAAGTTCATAAGGGGTCTTGTTGTGAGGCTTGATAACTAACACCCTATTTTGGACATAACAAGCAGTATTAACTGCTTCAGCCCAGAAAGTTGTTGGCAATTTTGAATCAGCTAGCATAGTCCTTGCAGCCTCTATTAGTGTCCTATTTTTCCTTTCTGCTACTCCATTTTGTTGTGGAGTCCTAGCAACACTAAATTCCCTCTTAATACCCTTCATTTCACAGAACTGATTCATGACCCTATTCTTGAATTTAGTCTCATTGTTACATCTAATCACTTTCACCTTAAGGTCTATTAGATTTTCTATGCCTGTTATGAATATTTTAAGGATTTTAGAAGTTTCATCCTTAGTGGCAAAAAAGAAAACCCAACTAAACCTACTAAAATCATCTGTGACAACTAGACAGTACATCTTTTTCATTAAACTCTTTTCAAATGTTAGGCCAAATAAATCCATGTGCAACATTTGTAATGGTTGGCTGATTGAACTGACTGTTTTGGTCTTACAAGAAGCTCTGTGTTGCTTTCCTTTCTGACAAGCAACATAGGTTTGATTATTTTTTAAAAGTTTTGAAGGTAAACCTCTTACAAGGTTTCTCTTTACCAGTTTATTCATTGTTTTGAAATTTACATGTCCAAGCCTCCCATGCCAAAGATTAGATTTATCTAGTGTGGCTTTTGCAAGAGACGATGTTTAGGACTGCTTAAGTAGGACAGACTCTCTTTAAATCAACATTGTACATGTTATCCTTTCTAGGAACTTTAAGCAAACATGACTTTCATCAGTTAACTTAAAGTATGGAGACAGAACAACACATTCAGTATCGTGTAAAACAAGAACACTATTATGCTTTCAAGCACATTTGTGGGGAGACACCATGATAAGAGGTTAAATCTTTAGTTCCTTTACAAATAAATTAAACTTCTTAATAATCTCAAGTTTACCAGTTCTTAGTTTTACTTTTCCCAGTAATTTTCCCCTCCTTTAGAATTCATACTCAGCCCAATGGCAACAAGCCTCCATCAATTTCATTCATAATCTGTTTAAGATAGGATCTCGTGTACTGTCATGTGCCCTAGAGCAATCCACTATCAATCCTCCTTTATACTTTAAATCTTGCTTGTGGATTGCCCTGCATATAATGTAGTGAAATTAGTTTCTAGAGGTGGGGACCCAAGCCATTATTGACTTGGATCTGCTTGTGCATCAAACAATAGTCAAATACTTTTAAAGGACAGTTGATTGATGCACCATTGTTTCTGGAGACAATGGTCTAAGGGATTTTATATTCTTGGTCTCAAAACACAAACATGTGATGCTTAAAACATCATTTCTCTGGTTTTCCCTTACAGCACTAAGAACTGCTTTGGACTGAGCAGTATTTACTCTGCATTGTTGCACTTAGCAAACAGTTAACATTTTTATCATTAACAGTTATTAACCCTTATTAAAATTTTCTGTTATTAGCTGATGTTATTTTGTTAAAGCGCCTTTATCTAGAAGTGGAATAGGCCATTATATTAACATTTTTAATTGGGTCCTGCATTATCTCAATCTGCTGTTATTTAGATTAAACTTTATTAACTGGTTTAGCAGCTTAAGTGAATTGGGCTAGACCTAGCTTAAAAATTGTTCTTCGGAACCATGTTCCTTTTTGGAACTGGGGTGAGTTAATTTAGAGAAATTCTGGGTTCACCCTTTTGAACTTGAGTCCAAACTAGTATTTCATCCTTTGATTTATTATACCAGTTATTGCAATCTTTCCTAAAATGTTCAATCAACTACCAACATAAATGGACACAGCTTTGTTGAACATCTGATCAAAATCATTCCTAAATTTTTTAGAAAGATTTGCTGGTTCCAATTTCTCTTGTTTCCTCTAGGACTTGGTATGTGTTTTGACATTTTTATCAACTGTTGTGTTCTTAGAAGATTTTACTTGCTTAGTATGACTTATTACAAATTTTATCTTATCAAAATAGGATTATTAAACTCTCAACAGTTTTAATCATTAGGCACATTTTTTCCTCACTTTTCAGACAGCCCTATCCTTAATAATTGGGGCTCTATCTTTTTTCCTTGCTGTCTTAGGTTCATTTGTCTCATAGTAGGACTTTTCAACTACATTCTACTAGCATACTTATTCACTTCAACAAACATCATCTATACTAGGATAAAAACTAAAATAATATTTTGGTCGGCATAAATTCCCAGTATAGGGGTGGTTGGACAAACATTATCCCGAATCATTGTTTTACTCTTTTCTCATTTTCTGTCTGTCTTCAGAAGTTCACTTAGGCGATTTCTGATGAAATTTTCAAATTTTTGTACTGTAAGTTGAACCTTATCTTTTGTTTTGTAACTAACTCCAACTTCCTTTTAAGCTCTGTAATATCATTAAATCTTTTAAAATAGATTTCAGTTTTAAAAAATTTAGTTTTATATCTTCCTCAATACACAGATATTTTTCTGAAAGACTAACAGGTAAACGACTAACAGTCTAGCTTCTAGATTCTAAACCTGTTTTTTATGACCGGCATGACACTTAACCTAGCTGTTCTTAAGTCTTAACTAGTTGTTCATTCTGTTCTTTTATTATTTTGGACACATTTAAACAAGGTTGAACAACAATTTGAGTCAATTAGAATACCTCAGGAGTTGGTAGAAGACTTGAAAACTTGTTGAAAGAATAAAAGCCAATGAGAGCAAAATTGGTTGGTCCTTTCTTCTGTTTGGTCACTCCAATCATATCCAGCTATCACTCTGAGACACTAAGACATTTGATGTTGTTTCATCAAACTGGCACAGTCCTTCTTGTAGGCTCCTTATTCCTGCTGTCTTGATTCCTGGGTGCCCTGCACTCTCTTGCAAAGTGTCCCATTTTATGGCAGTTGAAACACTCCACCTTGGACTTGTCAAACCCAATTCTTTCTTTGTTGGCCATGTCTAGTTTTCTTCCAGTATTCTTAAGGAATCTTCATTGCCCTCGTAGTAAGCTTAGCATGTTCCACCTCAAGTCAAACTATTCTAGTTAATAGGGATGGATTTGTTATAGATCTTCATATCAATTGTGGATTACTTGGTTGGCTAGACAAAGAAGGAATAAATTCACTAGCATCACTCAAATTTTCAACGTGGTTGAGCTTTCATACAAACCATGAGTCGCTGACGTATTAACATCCCTAGCAGAGAATTAAACTGCTCTAGTTGCACTGTTAGTGCTGCTAGAGGTCAGAAAGGCTATATGTTTGTAGTTTGTGGTTTGAGCTAGATGTCCCTTTATACCTCTGATTCATAAACTTTAGGTTTTTGAAGACGGTATCCAAGCTCAATGGTCTCAATCTCTTGTTTGTTCCTCAACACAAATAGAATGCATTGTCCATTCTTGTGATAGACTTATCCAAGTATACTTCGATTGTTTTGTCTTCTTGAGAGGATAACTTCACCATGCATCTCCAGTTGACTAATTAGCTTTTGAAGCCTTTCATAGGTTTGCTCAATCACTTCTGTGCTGGATGCAGCAAAGTTTTCATATTGCTGCTTCAGAAGATTTTTCTGAGTTTTCTTTGTAGCAGTATTACCTCCAAATCTGCTCTCAATAGCCTGCATCAGTGTCTTAGCATCCTTGTATGAGTTGAACTTTAATTGATGCTCATTAGGTAAGGCCATCAACAAAGTGCTTCTTGCCTTCAATTCTGCCCTTCTTTGTGCCTTCTCTTCAACACTTGTAGGAGGGATAACAGTCTCCTTACCATCAACAGTTTTTGTTACTATGGGTGCATTACCATTTTCTACGATCTCCCATAGAGTGTAATCAATGCACTGTAGGTACTGCTCCATCCTCATCTTCCAGAGATCATACTCACCAGGTTGGAGTATGGGTATCTTGATGGTTTGAGTAGATTGAGACTCCATTGCTTCTTGAAAAAGTAGATCTTGTGTGTAGTAAAGTTTCTTCTTATTCAAAGCTTCTCACAAGCTCTGATACCACTTGTTGATCCCAATAGAATAGATCTTTAATCCCTTAGCTTGTATAAGGTATAGTTATGCAAGATAAATCTAACACAACTATAGTAGAAACTTTGATTGTGAATATCAAAGACTATGCGGAATCTAGTCAATGATACTAAGAAGAATTTCAATGAAACAGTAATAAACAAGATCAATAACAATCAGTTTACTAAACTTTCAGTCTCAATATAGAACAAACACTCTTAATAGTGTTAGGGTTAACAAAACCTTGAAGCTACTAATAACACTTTTCTAGATATCTGAATTATATAAACATTATGCCCTAGGACCTCCTTTTATACACCAAGGAGTCCTACAAACCTTACAATACTTTCCTAAGTTATCATGATCTTCTAAACAAATAACTTATACGAATCTTTTACAAAAATATCTCATACTTATCCCGTAAGTAATTTTGATAAACAATCTTCATCTTTATCCTTTCTCTTGTCTTTATCCTTCTGACAGTAGAAACTCTTCTAGCAGTTGTAATCTTTCAGCAGTTGTAACCAACTGCATTAACTTTTATACCAGCAACACTAACTTACCACTAGTAACTTCCAAACAGCTTCAAAAAGTCTTTTAATCATAACAATCCGCCCCTAAACTTGATGTTCATCTTCTGAATCTTTAAGTTTCTTGATTAAAATCTTAATCTTCACTAGGAGGATGCATTCAAACACTTCTAGGATTCTTAAGCTGTTTTGTCATGAGCTTAAGAAGTTGATAGCACATTTCATTCCAATGGTCAGCTTGAAGCTTCTTGTTGAGCATTTGTAATATATACTAGCAGTAGTAACTGACAGTACTAACTACTTAGCATATTTTTCACTAATATCACTAACAACACTAAGTTATGCTTAACATCAGTAACTCTAACCTTAGCAGCAGTAACTTCCAAACAGCTTCAAAAAATCTTTTAATCCCAACATAACTATTAGTCGATATACTAGTCAACATATTTGATTGCACTCTTTCCAATATTAGTCCGCTCTATGTTTAGTATGATTACAATAAGCTTAGTCATGATTAGTTGTAGATTGATATGTATAGCTAGTTCATTCTTATCTTGGGCTCAAAGCCCTATTTTCATTTATATCGATTGTTTTGGTGGAAATAGACAGGGAAATCAATTAGCCTTCTGGGGGTTTTCTATCTTCTAACATGGTATCATGAGTAGGTTATATCCAGGACCTAGTCGGCCACCATGAGTCGCTGCCTCAATACCACCCCGTCAAACCCTATAAATCACCATTCTCAAAAATATAGTTGTCGGCCATCATGAGCCGCTTATATCCTCTCAAAAAAATCAAACCTCTCTATCTTCATTCTCAAAATCTAACCGTCAGCCGTCATGAGCCTCTTTTATCCTCTCCAAAAAGAATCAAATCTCTCTATCTTCATTCTTAAAACCTAACTGTCGGCAGTCATGAGCCGCTTCTATCCTCTCCCAAAAGAATCAAATCTCTCATCTCTATTATCAAAACTGTTAGCCTTATTTTTATATAAGTCAAACAAGAATGTTATCGGTTGCTTAGTCGTAATTAGTGTTGTTATGTATTAGGCTAGTCGGGTTTAACGGGCTTAGATGTTAAGCTAATATTGTCCGTGTTTCGGGCTCAAAGCCAAAGATAAGCCAAGCCTCGCCCAAGTAGTAAGCCCATACGCCTAGATGAAGGCTTAAGGTATAAATAGGACCCTCACCACACATGGAGAGGGTGTTGGTTACATTTGCTTCATTGTATGTGTGTGTAATCATCCACCACTCTCTTTCTTAATCTAATATTCTTCACTTTCCTTTCTACTATTCTTCTTCTTATTTCATGGCATAATATGGGTATTGGTTAGTTTATTAGTTGCGCTTGGATCTTAGTTATTTGGGATAACAAGTGGTATCGATCACCAAGGGGTTTTTAGTGCCTTTGTTTCATGGTTTTTGATTTTTTACATTCGGCTTATTTTCTTTCTTGAGTCATGATTCTTAAGCTTGTTTAAGGTTTAGCTTCACAGCTTATTTGTTGTTTAAAACAGCTTATAAAAGAATAAAACATAGTTTATTTGGTTTATTTTTTAGTTCGTACGTTTTTAAAGAAAAACGCATACAAAATCGTCACATACAAGAGTTTTGTTGTTGTTTTAGATCATCAAGGTGTACTTTCATTGTTTACAAGCTTATAGGAAGCTTATTGCATCATCAAAACATCGTTTTCTATATAGAAATTCTGGGCTTATTTTTTTTAAAGGAAGCGAAATATGTCATATGAATCAAGCGAACTATGTTTATGGTGAAACATGTTGTGAGCGATATATGTTCTGAACAGGTTGTGTGATTCAAGCGAAATATTACATATTCTGAAACTAAACGCTGCCAAAATTTACTTATTTCAAGCGAAACATGTTCAAGCGAAATATGCATTCAAGCGAAATATGTAACTGAGCAAAATATGTTCAAGCGAAACATGGTCTAAGCGATTTATGTAATACAAGTTGTTTGATTCAAGCGAAATACGTCATTATCCAAAACAAAACTTCCAACATTTCTAGACCAAGCAGAAATTTATGTTTAATGTATAACTCAAGCGAAATATTGACATGACATATTCCAAGCAAAACAAGTAGTTGAGCGAAATATTACAATCAAAATTTCAATGTTTCAATCCTTGGCGATTAGGTGGAAGAGACTGACTTTGGGCTTTATACTAAATTAAGAACATCAAGTAAAATCAGAAATTCACTTTAGTTTTTCGGTTTCTTCTGGATTTAGTAAAATACCAGTGAAAGTCTCACTTTCTTTTCTCGGTCTTAATCTAAGACTGTGTAAAATCACGGAACTAGACTTTCCATATCAAACCACAATCTCAATCGCTTCATAAAACTTAAGATCCGATATTCGTTCACAAACATCAAAATGTCAAATACCTACCAATTTGCAATCTCAAACATCGAATGCTCTCACAATGCCATCATGGAGAGCAGGTGGTAAAGATCGGTCCACCATGTTAGCACTTAATAATTACGTTCAGTGGAAAAATCCAGAACAAGAGATTTACATCGACACCAAACCTAACAATGAATCTCATCTTACTATGTCTCCGAATTCTCCACCTTACAAATTCAAATGGACTGAGAAGACTGTTCCAGTTGCAAAAGGTAGTTCAGAAACTACTACAGAAGGTTATATGAAGAACTATAAGAATGTGTCACAATACATAAGGAACCAATTGGATGCTGAAGCTGAAGCTGTTTAGAAAATTCTTACATGGATAGATAATGATATCTACTCACTACCTTTCGTTGATTATTTCTCTACTCATCGCTTTGCTTAAGGTGAGTTCATAGCCCCATGTTTTACTTGTTTTACATATACTTTATAACTTTTGGGGTGAGAAACATGCTCGTTTACAAACTTGTTTACATTACAGAATTTCAAACTCGTATACGTTGATTACAAATTGGTTACATGATTGATATCACACTTGTTTTACTTATGATTGAAATTACTTAAAGCCTTTCTTTTGGAAATACATGGTTGATTTTACTTTAGACACAAGTACTTTACGTGAGAATTACCATGTTTACCTGGTTTGCCTAAGTTACCCTATTGCCATGAAGCCCCCCTATCATGAACCGTTAATTTCTTGATCGGAGGACCGGTTAAGGGAGCGTGTATGCTGTGAATAGATCTATTGGGATTGAACTCCCCCGTCTGGGTAGATAACAACGCACTACCATGTAAACGGTCGCATTTCATTTGAGGAACTAGGTGTTAGGCAATGCATCTATCGGGGTACCAACTTATAACAACATATACTTAAGGCTTCAGTGTCATGAGCTTAGTGCAACGTAAATACGCATCCCATTTTATGTGAAGTTATATCTCATATAACTGTCACATACGCTTTGAAGTCTTGTGGTCCATACTACTTTGGTTGAACGTTTTTTATTACTAAATACTTTACATAATACTGTGAGTAAAGCAGTATTTGCTAAACGTTTTTTATCCTCATATTTGTTTTACTTAAACCTATGAATTCACTCAACTTTATGTTGACCGTTTTTAGCATATTTTTCTCAGGTGATTAGCTTTAGACTTCTCTGATGTGCTATGTGGAGTCTACGTGCAATATGATACCATTATCAAGACTTTATTTCTCTTTCATACTCGTTGTCTTTTGAAAACCAAATTATGCTTCCGCAAATGTTTAACTTCTTTTGAATCTTGTAAAACATATCTATTTTTAAACAATGCAACGAGTTATGTTTTTCAAAACGTCCATTAATGGTCATTCTCTCATGCTTTGCGTGATGTATATTATGACGTCACGCCCCCAGACACGTATTCCGTCCAGGCCCTATTTGGGGGTGTGACATAAAGCAACTCATTGCAATAATGAAAGGAAATTATGTAGATACTAATTTCATAAAACACTTGGTTTCTCGACAACCGAATGCTTTGAAATTTCAAAAATCATCAGTTTTAGGCAAACCGACTCCTTTTTCAGATTCTCTTAAAAAGAAAGATTTTTCCAAGTCAAAGTCAGTTACCAAAAATAACTTGACAAATGAATTTTCAAAACCAGTCACTCCACATATTTTGCCAAAAAATGTGAATCAAAGTCAAAAGAACACAAACGTGATTGCACCAGGAATGTACAAATTGAACACTAGAGTTACTCAAACTAGAACATAACAATTACCTCAAGACATTAGGAAAACTAACAAACGCGTGTCTTTCTCTACAGGAGTAATTCCCTTTACTAGCGTTAGCAAATCACAGCTTAAGAGCACTCACCTGAAAGATAGGGTCTTACGAAACAACAGTCAAGTGAAGACAAAGGAAGTAGAAGACCACCATAGGATTTTTAAGTTTTCTAATAAAACATTTGTAACTGCGTGTAATGAAAGTTTGAATGATAAGACCTCGAATGTTAATTTTGTTTGTGTGACTTGTGGAAAATGTGTGTGGAATGACAATCATGATTTGTGTGTTCAAAATTATATTAATGGCGTGAATTCTAGAAGAAAGAAGCTCATTGATGTGCCTATTAGTACTTGAGAACCCAAGAAAACAGTGAACCAATCTGTTGCAACACCCCTTAGGAAAACAGTTGCTTCAGAATCCACTGTCCAGAAACCTAGAAGTACATCACCAAATCTATATGAGCATGTTAGTAAGACATGTAGTTGGTGGTACACTAAGATTACACCACCAAGATACAGATGGGAACCTAAGACTAAACCAAGAAATCTGAAACCGAATGTTTGTTTGCCTCTAGGAACTGAATCTAGAACTTCTAATATGTCAGAACCTAAGTCTGTTAGGGGAACCAATTTGTCCAACACTCCATTGTCTTCTAATTCTTTTGCAGCTCGTAGATATAATCCTGTTCATCTTCAACTCTGGGTTCTCAAAGTACATAACAGGAAATCTCAAGCTTCTTGTTAATTTCGTGGAGAAATTTCTGGGTACGGTATGGTTTGGTAATGATCAGTTTACACCGATTCTTTGATATGGAGATCTGGTTCATGGAAATGTCACTATCAAAAGGGTTTACTATGTCGAAGGGCTAAATCATAATTTATTCTCGGTTGGTCAATTTCGTAATGCGAATTTAGAAGTTGCTTTTCGAAAATCTACATGTATGTTCGTGATTTGAAAGGTAATGATATTCTCACTGAATCTCGAGGAACAAATCTTTACTCAATCACTCTTCAAGAAACATCTTCTCCCAACCCAATCTGCTTAATGGCTAAAGCTTCATCGTCTTAAGCATAGTTATGGCATCATCGTCTCTCCCATTTGAACTTCGATACCATCAACTTGCTCTCAAAGAATGATATTGTGAATGGCCTTCTGCAACTGAAATTCGTCAAAGATCATCTTTGTTCTTCTTGTGAGTTAAAAAAAGCCAAACGTAAGTCTTTCAAGATAAAAACAACCCCAAGCTCAAAAGGTCGGTTATAACTTCTACACATGGACTTATGTGGTCCAATGAGGGTAGAAATTATTAACGGAAAGAAATATGTTCTTGTAATTATTGATGACTACACCAGATACACATGGACTCACTTTTTGAGATCCAAAGATGAAACACCAGAAGTACATATCAATTTCCTCAGATTAATTTAAAGAGGACTTCATGCTCAAGTAAGAATAGTGCGAACTGACAAAGGAACGAAATTTCTCAATAAGACTCTTCATGAATATTTTTCACAAGTAGGTATCGAACACCAAACATACTTTGATCGAACACCTGAACAGAATGGCGTTTTCAAAAGACAGAACAAGTTATTGGAAATCCTTCACAACCAGTTAGAACAAGACGTCAACTAGAAACTAATGGCGAGATATATATGTTTGCACTTACCATGAGTCACACAGAACCAAAGAACATCAAAGAAGTCATGGTTGATCATGCGTGGATCGAAGCGATGCTGGAAGAACTTCATCAGTTTTAACGACTAGAAGTCTGGGAATTAGTCGACATGCCGTTATGCAAAAATGTCATCAACATGAAATGGCTCTTGAAAAATAAACGTGATGAAGAGAATACTGTAATCCGCAACAAAGCACATATTGTCGCTAAGGGATACAGTTAGGCGATAGGAATTGATTTCGAAGAGTCATTTGCACCAGTTGCTCGATTGGAAGCAGTTAGGAAATTCATTGTGTATACTGCACACGAGTCATTTCCTGTCTACCAGATGGACGTCAAGACAGCTTTTCTTAATGCACCTCTGAAGGAAGAAGTGAACGTCAATCAGCCAGACGGATTCGTAGATCCACATCATCCTGACAAAGTCTACCGTCTTAAGAAGGCATTGTATGGACTCAAGCAAGCTCTAAGAGCATGGTACGATGAACTCTCCAACTTCCTGTATCGAAAGGTTTTTCCAAAGGTTCTATTGATCCAACTCTGTTCATTTCTAAACATGGGGAATACATATTTCTTGTGAAGAAATCATTGATGATATCATTTTCGGGTCTACAAACCAAAACTTTCTAAAAGGTTTGAAAACTAATGCATAACAAGTTTGAAATGTCTATGATAGGGGAGCTAAAATTCTTTCTAGAAATTTAGATTCACCAATCCCCACGTGGTATCTTTATAAACCAAGCTAAGTATACACAAGAGATACTTAAAAAGCATGGTATGACCTCATGTGATAACATTGGTACACAAATGGCTACTAAACCCCTAAATGCTGACTTAAGTGGAACTCCCGTTGACCAAACAAAATATTGTAGCATGGTCGGGTCACTCATGTACTTAACAGCAAGTAGACTAGATATTATACATGCAACATGTTATTGTGTTCGTTATCAAGCGAGACCAACTGAGAAGCACCTCGAAGAGGTTAAACGGATCTTTTGGTACCTTAAGAATACCTTTCACATGGGACTCTGGTATTCGAAGGACACTAGTTTCGAACTAACTGCTTTTTCATATTCGGATCACGCGGGTTGTCTCGATAAAAGCACATCTGGCGGTATACAATTTCTAGGAGGTGATAAGTTAGTCAACTGGTCATCCAAGAAGCAGGACTGCACTTCGATGTCAACAATAGAAGCCGAGTATGTGTCTCTATCTGCATGTTGTGCTCAAGTTCTCTGGATGCGAACTCAGCTCACATATTATGGTTTTCACTTTGACAAAATACCTATGTATTATGACTCAAAGGTAGCAATAGCCATCTCGTGCAATCTGATCCAGCATTCTCGCACGAAGCACATCGATGTTAGATACCACTTTATCAAGGAACAGGTTGAACGAGGTATTGTAGAAATATTATTTGTCGGAAATAAATACTAGTTAGCTGACATGTTTACTAAAGCTCTGTCGAAAGATAGGTTTAAGTATCTCTTCAGACGACTTGGTATGAGATGTTTAACTCTGGGAGGCTTTGGCAAATGAATCTTCTTGATCTATCAAACATTGAACTTGTATATAATTATTCAAAAAGCAAACATAAAAATATAAAACCAAGAAAAAGAAAATAGAAAATAGAAAATTTCAAAAACAAAATACAAAATCGAAAAAATTTCAAAAATATCAAAATGAATCTTCTCGACATGTCTCTTGGAATCAATAATATTTACGTACCTAGAATTGTCAATTAAC